>CANPUZ010000401.1:0-34000 GCA_947579665.1 Sympetrum striolatum
AGGTGGCCGTTGAGGCAGGTTTCACTGTATATTCATATATATATACGAGTAAAATGTAGCTTGCATACTGCAAGCAGATCGACTACACTAATTTCATAACGGCATTATATCGGGAAGGTCCCGGAAAGGAAAAAAAGGATTGAAAATATTCTTAAAATTCGCTGCAATTTAATCGTCTGGCATCGAACCCGGGTCTTTTTGGTGAAATTTCTATGCAGCACATCAGAAGATCATCTTCTCTAAATACGTGTGAAAATTCAATCAGAAATATTGGCTGCAACTGTCTCAAACGAAGACCTACATTTCAAGAATGGCTATAAATGGCTAAGAATAGCTCTCTGGATTCGAACCAAGGACGATCTAGGAAATATAAAATGTGTTTTCGAAATGTATCTATAAGTTCTATATATATGCCGAATTTCAAGTTTTAATATTATTGGGAAGGGGTTCAAAATAATTCTTAAAAATCGGATCAGTGACTGATTGTAGAGATGCCTAGTGTCGAACCCTGGACGTATTGGAAGCTGCAAATGCACAAAATGACTTGATAGGACTTGATCTAATTTCATACAAAGTTTGAAGTCGATATCATACCGGGAAGTACCTAAAATGTGTTTCCGTTATCCCCATAAGAAATGCATTGTGGTGTACAAATGGCCCTCTGGGATCGAACCAAGGACCCTCAGCGAATATGTAAAATTTTATTATGAAATATATTTATGATTTCTAACCCCATGCCAAATTTAAAGTTTCCATGCATTCGGAAACGGGTCCAAAAAAAATCTTAAAAATCGCCACAATGCATTTTAAACGGCCGATTTTTGCCCCGAACTAGCATCGAACCCAGGATATTTTCCGTAAAACTCATTTATGTTTTCGATAGATCATGGTCATATATATAGGCTCCTTGAGTTTTAATTCTTTACCTATACGGGAAGTATTTTTTTTTAATTCCCGAAAATCAAAGCAATGCATTTAAACGGGAAAAATCGGGACTTTGGGGCCCTCTGGAATCGAACCCATGACACTGAGGTTCAAAATCGCAATTTTTCTGGAGGTTATACGTTATGGCCAATATGTCGTAAAAATTTCAAGCCATTGACGCGAGTGGTTTAGCCTGTGACTTTGTATCCTCTCTCTATATATATATATATATATCTATTATATATAGATGCTTCTCCGGATTCATTCATATATCATATATATATATATATATATATATACGAGTAAACTGTTGCTTGCATACTGCAAGCAGATCGACAACACTATTTTCATGTCGGCATCATATCGGGACGGCCATCAAAAGAAAAAAATGGATTGAAATTTTTCTTAAAATTCGCTGAAATTCCATCCTCTGGCATCGAACCCGGGTCTTTACTGTGAACTTACTATAAAGCACAATAGAACATCGCCATCTCTAACTATGTGTGAAAATTCAAGCAGAAATATGCGCTACAACTGCCTCAAAAGACGTTCTAATTTTCACGAATTTAAATGGCTCTCTGGATTCGAACCAAGGACGATTTTGGAAATCTAAAAAATTTTTCTCAAAGTTAGTTATGATTTCTATCTACATGTCGAATTTCAAGTTTCTATATTGTTGGGAAAGGGTTCAAAATAATTATTGAAAATCGGATCAGTTGCTGATTGTAGAGACGCCTGGTGTCGAACCCAGGACACATTGATGGGTGGGAATAGACAGTTTGATTTGTATACACTTTATCTTTCTTAGTACAAAGTTGTAAGTCTATAGCATGTCGGGAAGTACCTAAATTTTGTTTCCGTTATCTCCGTAAGAAATGCATTGAGAAGTGCAAATGGCCCTCTGGGATCGAACCAAGGACCATAAGCTAACATGTAAAATTCGATTATGAAATATATTCATGATATCTATCGACGTGCCGAGTTTCAAGTTTCCATACCATCGGGAAATGGTCCAAAAAAAATCTTAAAAATCGCCACAATGCAATTTAAACGGCCGATATTTGCCCCGACCTAGCATCGAACCAACGATATTTTCCGTAAAACTCATTTATGTTTTCGATAGATCATGTTCATATATATAGGCTCCTTGAGTTTTGATTCGCTACCTATCCGGAAAGTATTTTTTTTTAATTCCCGAAAATCAAAGCAATGCATTTAAACGGGAAAAATCGGGACTTTGAGGCCCTCTGGAATCGAACCCATGACATCGAGGTTCAAAATCGCAATTTTTCTGGAGGTCATACGTTAAGGCCAATATGTCATAAAAATTTCAAGCCATTGACGCTAGTGGTTTAGCCTGTGACTTTGTATCCTCTATATATATATATATATATATGAATATATATATATCTATTATACTATACGAGTAAAATGTAGCTTGCATACTGCAAGCAGATCGGCAATACTAATTTCATATCGGCATCACATCGGGACGGTCCTCATAAGAAAAAAAAGCATTTAATTTTTTCTTAAAATTCGCTGAAATTTCATCGTCTGGCATTGAACCCGGGTCTTACTGGAAAACCTACTATGAAACACAATAGAAGATCACCATCTCTAACTATGTGTGCAAATTCAAGCAGAAATATTGGCTACAACTGCCTCAAAAGACGCTCTAATGTTCACAAATGTAAATGGATCTCGGGTCTCGAACCAAGGACGATCTTGGAAATTTAAAAAATGTTTCTGAAATTTATTTATGATCTCAATCTATATGCCAAATTTCAGGTTTCTATATTATTGGGATAGGTTTCAAAATAATTCCTAAAAATCGGATCAACTTCTAATTGCAGAGACACCTGGTGTCGAACCCAGGACACATTGATAGCTATGAATTCATAGTTTGATTTGTTAAGACTGGTTCTTCTATCATGCTAAGTTTTAAGTCGATAGCATGCCAGAAAATACCTTAAATTTGTTTCCGTTATCTCCGTAAGAAATGCATTGAGGAATATAAATGTCCCTCTGGGATCGAACCAAGGACCATCTGCGAATATGTAAAATTCGATTATGATATAATTTTATGGTATCTAACCACATACCAAATTTCATGTTTTCATGCCATTGGAAAGGGGTCCAAAAAAATTCATAAATATCGCCACAATACATTTTAAACGGCAGATTTTTGCATCGACCTAGCATCGAACCCAGGATATTTTCCGTAAAACTCATTTATGTTTTCGATAGATCATGACCATATATAAAGGCTCCTTGAGTTTTGATTCTCTACCTATCCGGGAAGTATTTTTTTTTAATTCCCGAAAATCAAAGCAATGCATTTAAACGGGAAAAATCGGGACTTTGGAGCCCCCTGGCATCGAACCCATGACACTGAGGATCAAAATCGCAATTTTTCTGGTGGTTACACGTTATGGCCAATACGCCGTAAAAATTTCAGCTCAATCACTCTTGTGGTTTAGGCTGTGAGTTTGTATCCTCTCTATATATCTATTATATATAGATGCTTCTCCGGATTCATTCATATATATAGCTATATAGGTATATAGATAGGATACAAATTCACAGGCTAAACCACAAGCGTCATTGACTTGAAATTTTTATGACATATTGGCCATAACGTGAAACCCCCAGGAAAAAAGCGACTTTGATCCTCAGTGTCATAGGTTCGATTCCAGAGGGCCCCAAAGTCCCGATTTTTCCCGTTTAAATGCATTGCCGTGATTTTCGGGAATTAAAAAAAAATACTTCCCGGATAGATAGAGAATCAAATCTCAAGGAGCCTATATATATGATCATGGTCTGTCGAAATCATTTATGACCTATGCGGATAATATCCTGGGTTCGATGCTAGGACGTTGCAAAAATTGGCCGTTTAAAATACATTGAGGTAATTTTTCATTATTTTTTTTCATGCACTTATCGAAATGATAGGAAATTCTTGCTTTTATTGAAGATGTATATTAAGCATGGGTTTTAGAAAAAAATTTACATAAGACCGTACTGTTCCTGGGTTCGATGCCAGAGCACATTACATTTTCTCTCATAAGCAATATATGGGAAAAGTAGGACGTAGTTTGAAGCAGTTGCAGCAAATATTTCTGCCTGAATTTTCATACATAGTTAGAGATGGTGATACACTGCTGTGCTGCATAGGAAGTATTACCAGAAAGACCCGGTTTCGATGCCAGGTGGTAAATATATCTGCCATATAAAACACATTGGATAGTATTTCATTATTTCTTACATGCACTAATCGAAATACCAGGGAGTTCTTGCTTAGATAGTAGATGTGCATTAAGACTCGGTTTAAGACAAAAAAATAAGATAAGACCATGCTAATCCTGGGTTCGATGCCAGAGCATATTAAAATTTCTCTCATAAGGAATATATGGGAAAAGTAGGACGTCGTTTGAGGCAGTTGAAGCCAATATTTCTGCCTGAATGTTCACACATAGTAAGAGAGGGTGATCTCCTGTTGTGATGAATAGAAAATATTGCCGTGAAGACCCGGGTTCGATGCCAAACCATTACAATGCAGCGAATTTAAAAAATATTTTCAATTTTTTGTTTCTTTTGAGGACCGTCCCGAAATGATGCCGATATGAAATTAGTGTTGTCGATCTGCTTGCAGTATGCAAGCTACATTTTACTCGTATATATATATATATATCTATTATATATAGATGCTTCTCCGGATTCATTCATATATCATATCTATTATATATAGATGCTTCTCCGGATTCATTCATATATCATATATTCATATATATATATATATAGAGAGGATACAAAGTCACAGGCTAAACCATTAGCGTCAATGGCTTGAAATTTTTACGACATATTGGCCATAACGTATAACCTCAAGAAAAATTGCGATTTTGAACCTCAGTGTCATGGGTTCGATTCCAGAGGGCCTCAAAGTCCAGATTTTTCCCGTTTAAATGCATTGCTTTGATTTTTGGGAATTTAAAAAAAATACTTTCCGGATAGGTAGCGCATCAAAACTCAAGGAGCCTATATATATGGTCATGATCTATCGAAAACATAAATGAGTTTCACTGAAAATATCCTGGGTTCGATGCTACGTCGTGGCAAAAATCGGCCGTTTAAATTGCATTGTGGCAATTTTTAAGATTTTTTTTGGACCCTTTCCCGATGACATGGAAACTTGAAATTCGGCATGGAGTTGGAGATCAATAATAAATTTCAGGATCAAATTTTACATATTCGCTGATGGTCCTTGGTTCGATCCCAGAGGGCCATTTAAATTCCTCAATGCATTTCTTACGGAGATAACGGAAACAAATTATAGGTACTTCCCGGCACCATAAAGACTTCAAACTTTGCACTGAGAAAGTTTAAGTGTATATAAATCAAACTGTGCATTTCCAGCTGTCAATGTGTCCTGGGTTCGACACCAGGCATCTCCACAATCAGTAACTGATCCGATTTTCAATAATTATTTTGAACCCTTTCCCAATAATATAGAAACTTGAAATTCGGCATATAGATAAAGATCATAAATAACTTTCAGAAACATTTTTTAGATTTCCAAGATCGTCCTAGGTTCGAATCCAGAGAGCCATTTAAATTCGTGAACGTCTTTTGAGGCAGTTGTAGCCCATATTTCTGCTTGAATTTTCACACATAGTTAGAGATGGCGATGTTCTATTGTGCTGCATAGTAAGTTCAACAGTAAAGACCCGGGTTCGATTCCAGACGATGGAATTTCAGCGAATTTTAAGAAATATTTCAATCCATTTTTTTCTTTTGATGGCCGTCCCGATATGATGCCGACATGAAAATAGTGTTGTCTATCTGCTTGCAGTATGCAAGCAAGATTTTACTCGTATATATATATATATATATATATATAGAGAGAGGATACAAAGTCACAGGCCAAACCACTAGCGTCAATGGGTTGAAATTTTTACGACATATTGGCCATAACGTATAACCTCCAGAAAAATTGCGATTTTGAACCTCAGTGACATGGGTTCGATTCCAGAGGGCCCCTAAGTCCCGATTTTTGCCGTTTAAATGCATTGCTTAGATTTTCGGGAATTTTTAAAAAATACTTCCCGGATAGGTAGAGAATCGAAACTCTAGGAGCCTTTATATATGGTCATGATCTATCGAAAACATAAATGAGTTTTACGGAAAATATCCTGGGTTCGATGCTAGGTCGAGGCAAATATCGGCCGTTTTAAATGTATTGTGGCGATTTTTAAGATTTTTTTTGGACCCCTTCCCGATGTCATGGAAACTTGAAATTCGGCATGGAGTTGGAGATTATAAATATATTTCATAATCAAATTTTACATATTCGCTGATGGTCCTTGGTTCGATCCCAGGGCGCCATTTACATTTCTCAATGCATTTCTTATGGAGATAACGGAAACAAATTTTAGGTACTTCCCGGCATGCTATTGACTTAAAACTTAGCGTGATAGAAGAACCAGTCTTAACAAATCAAACTATGCATTCATTGCTATCAATGTGTCCTGGGTTCGACACCAGGTGTCTCTGCAATCAGAAGTTGATCCGATTTTTAGGAATTATTTTGAAACCTTTCCCAATAATATAGAAACTTGAAATTTGGCATATGGATTGAGATCATTAATAACTTTCAGAAACATTTTTTAAATTGCCACGATCGTCCTTGCTTCGAGTCCCGAGAGCCATTTACATTCGTGAACATTAGAGCGTCTTTTGAGGCAGCTGCGCCCAATATTTTTGCCTTAATTTTCACACATAATTAGAGATGGAGAAATTCTATTGTGCTGCATAGTGTGTATCACCAAAAAGACCCGGGTTCGATGCCGGACGAATAACTTGCAGCGAATTTAAAGAATATTTTCAATCCCCTTTTTTTTCTTTTGAGGACCGTCCCGATATGATGCCGAGATGAAATTAGTGTTGTCGATCTGCTTGCAGTATGCAAGCTACATTTTACTCGTATGATATATGAATGAATCCGGAGAAGCATCTATATATAATAGATAGATGCTTCTCCGGATTCATTCATATATCATATATTCATATATATATAGATGCTTCTCCGGATTCATTCATGATATACCCAGATACCCAGATACCCAGATACCCAGATAGGATACTAATTCACAGGCTAAACACCTGGCGTCATTGACTGGAAATTTTTATGACGTATTGGCCATAACGTGTAACCGCCAGAAAAATTATGATCCTGATCCTCAGTGTCATTGGTTCGATATCAGAGGGCCCCAAAGTCGCGTTTTTCTCCATAAGAATACATGGCGGGGATTTTCGAAAATTTTTTTGAGGCACTTCCCGGAAAAGGAAAGAGTTGAAATTCTAGGGACCGCTAGATGCCGTGGATATCCAACGAAAATCAAAAAGACATTTTCAAATATTGTCCATGGTTCGATTCTAGGTCGGGGCGAAAATCGGCCGTTTAAAATGCATTGCGGCGATTTTTAAGTTTTTTTTTGGACCATTTGCCGATGGCATGGAAATTTGAATTTCTGCATGGGATTAGGTATCACAAATATATTTCACAATCAAATTTTTAATATTCGCTGATGGTCCTCGGTTCGATCCCAGAGGGCCTTTTACGCTCCTCAATGCATTTCTTATGGAGATAATGGAAACAAATTTTAGGTACTTCCCGGCATGCTATCGACTTCAAACTTTGCATGATACAAGAACAAGTCCTTACAAATCAAACTATGCATTCACATCTCACAATATTTCCTGGGTTCGACACCAGGTGTCTCTACAATCAGTAGTTCATCCGATTTTTAAGAATTATTTTGAGCCCTTTTCCAATAATATAGAAATTCGAAATTAAGCGCCTACAGAGAGATCATAAATAAATTTCAAGAACAAATTTTAGATTTCCAAGATCGTCCTTGCTTCGAATCCAGAGAGAGATTTACTTTCGTCAAAAATAGAATGTCGTTTGAGGCAGTTGCAGCCAATATTTCTGCCTAAAATTTCACACATAGTTAGAGATGGTGATCTTCTATTGTGCTGCATAGTAAATTTACCAGTAAGACCCGGGTTCGATGCCAGCCGATAAAAATTTCAGCAAATTTTAAGAAAAATTTCGATTAAGTTTTAGCGAATTTTAAGATTAGTTTCAATCCTTTTTTTATCTTTTCAGCACCTTCCCTATATAATGCCGATATTAAATTAGTGTTGTCAATCTGCTTGCAGTATGCAAGCTACATTTTACTCGTATTCATATATCTATTATATATAGATGCTTCTCCGGATTCATTCATATATATAGCTATATAGCTATATAGGTATATAGATAGGATACAAATTCACAGGCTAAACCACAAGCGTCATTGACTTGAAATTTATATGACACATTGGCCATAACGTGAAACCCCCAGGAAAAAAGCGACTTTGATCCTCAGTGTCATGGGTTCGATTCCAGAGGGCCCCAAAGTCCCAATTTTTCCCGTTTAAATGCATTGCGTTGATTTTCGGGAATTTTTAAAAAATACTTGCCGGATAGGTAGGGACTTAAAACTCAAGGAGCCGATATATATCGTCATGATCTATCGAAAACATAAAAGAGTTTTACGGAAAATGTCCTGGGTTCGATGCTAGGTCAAGGCAAAAATCGGCCGTTTAAAATACATTGTGGCGATTTTTAAGATTTTTTTTGGACTCCTTCCCGATGACATGGAAAATTGAAATTCTGCATGAAGTTGGAGATCATAAATATATTTCATAATCCAATTTAATATATTCGCTGATGGTCCTTGGTTCGATCCCAGAGAGCCATTTACATTCCTCAATGCATTTCTTATGGAGATAACGGAAAAAGGTTTTAGGTACTTCCCGGCATGATATCGACTTCAAACTTTGCATGATATAAGATGAAGTACTTATAAGTCATAATGTGCGTTCCCAGCTAACAATATTTCCTGGGTTCGACACCAGGCGTCTCTACAATCAGTAAATTTTCCGATTTTTAGGAATTTTTTTGAACCCCTCCCCAATAATATTAAAACATGAAATTAGGTATATAGATAGAGAACATAGATGCATTTCAAAAACATATTTTAGATCTCCTAGATCGTACTTGGTTCGAACCCAGAGAGCCATTTACATTATTGAAAAGTAGGACGTTGTTTGAGGCAGTTGGAGCCTATATTTCTGCTTGAATTTTCACACATAGTAAGAGATGGTGATTTTCTGTTGTGCTGCATATTACGTTAACCAGGAAGTCCTAGGTTCGATGCCAGACGATTAAATTGCAGCGAATTTTAAGAACTTTTTCAATCCCTTTTTATTTTCGATTGAGGGCCGTCCCGATATGATGCCGACAAGAAATTATTGTTGTCGATCTGCTTGCAGTATGCAAGCTACATTTTACTCGTATATATATATATATAGAGAGGATACAAAGTCACAGGCTAAACCACTAGCGCCAATGGCTTGAAATTTTTACGGCATATTGGCCATAACGTATAACCTCCAGAAAAATTGAAATTTTGAACCTCAGTGTCATGGGTTCGATTCCAGAGGGCCCCAAAGTCCCGATTTTTCCCGTTTAAATGCATTGCTTTGATTTTCGGGTATTAAAAAAAAATACTTTCCGGTAAGGTAGAGAATCAAAACTCAAGGAGCCTATATATATGAGTATGATCTATCGAAAACATAAATGAGTTTTACGGAAAATATCCTGGGTTCGATGCTAGGTCGGGGCAAAAATCGCCCGTTTAAAATGCATTGTGGTGATTTTTAAGATTTTTTTTCGACCTCTTTCCGAATGCATAGAAACTTGAAATTTGGCATGAGGTTAGAAATCATAAAAATATTTCATAATCAATATTTTTGTATTCGCTTATGGTCCTTGGTTCGATCCCAGAGGGCCATTTGCACTCCATAATGCATTTCTTATGGGGATAACGGAAACACATTTTAGGTACTTCATGGCAAGTTGTTGACTTCAAACTTTGCATTTAATAAGATCAGGTCAAACCAAGTCATAACGAGTTTTCACAGCTGCCAGTAGGTCCTGGGTTCGACACCAGGGGTCTCTACAATCAGTAATTGATTCAATTTTTAGGAACTATTTTGAATCCTTTCTCAATAATATAGAAACTTCAAATTTGGCATATAGATAGAGATCATAAATAACTTTCAGAAACATGTTTTAGATTTCCAAGATCGTCCTTGGTTCGAATCCAGAGAGCCATATAAATTCGTAAAAATGAGAACGTCTTTTGAGGCAGTTGTAGCCCATATTTCAGCTTGAATTTTCACACATAGTTAGAGATGGCGATGTTCTATTGTGCTGCATAGTAACTTCAACAGTAAAGACCCGGGTTCGATGCCAGACGATGGAATTTCAGTGAATTTTAAGAAAAATTTCAATCCATTTTTTCTTTTGATGGCCGTCCCGATATGATGCCGACATGAAAATAGTGTTGTCGATCTGCTTGCAGTATGCAAGCAACATTTTACTCGTATCATATCTATTATATATATATATATATATATATATATATATATATAGAGAGAGGATACAAAGTCACAGGCTAAACCACTAGCGTCAATGGCTTGAAATTTTTACGACATATTGGCCATAACGTATAACCTACAGAAAAATTGCGATTTTGAACCTCAGTGTCATGGGTTCGATTCCAGAGGGCCCCAAAGTCCCGATTTTTCCCGTTTGAATGCATTGCTTTGATTTTCGGGAATTAAAAAGAAATACTTCCCGTATAGGTAGAGAATTAAAACTCAAGGAGCCTATATATATGGACATGATCTATCGAAAACATAAATGGATTTAACGGAAAATATCCTGGGTTCGATACTAGGTCGGGGCGAAAATCGGCCGTTTAAAACGCATTGTGGAGATTTTTAAGATTTTTTTTGGACCCCTTTCCGAATGCATGGAAACTTGAAATTTGGCATGGGGTTAGAAATCATAAATATTTTTCATAATAAATTTTTTTTGTATTCGCTTATGGTCCTTGGTTCGATCCCAGAGGGCCATTTGTACTCCACAATGCATTTCTTATGGGGATAACGGAAACAGATTTTAGGTACTTCTCGGCATGATATTGACTTCAAACTTTGCATAAAATATGATCAAGTTCATAAAAATCTAACTGTGCAGTCACAGCTACCAGTGTGTCCTGGGTTCGAAACCAGGCCTCTCTACAATCAGTAACTGATCCGATTTTCAATAATAATTTTGAACCCTTTCCCAACAATATAGAAACTTGAAATTCGGCATGTAGTTAGATATCATAGATAAATTTCAAAATCATGTTTTAGATTTCCACGATCGTCCTTGGTTCGAATCCAGAGAGGCATTTACATTCGTGAAAATAAGAACGTCTTTTGAGGCAGTTGTAACAAATATTTCTGCTTGAATTTTCACACATAGTTAGAGATGTTGATCTTCTATTGTGCTGCATAGTAAGTTTACCAGTAAGACCCGGGTTCGATGCCAGATGATAAAATAACAGCGAATTTTAAGAATATTTTGAATATTTTTTTTGTTCAATTGAGAACCGTCCCAGTATGATGCCGATATGAAATTAGTATTGCCGATCTGCTTGCAGTATTCAAGCTACATTTTACTCGTATATAGATAGGTATATAGATAGGTATATAGATAGATAGGATACAAATTCACAGCCTAAACCACAAGCGTGATTGAGTTCAAATTTTTACTGCGTATTGGCCATAACAATTAACCGCCAGAAAAATTGTGATTTTGATCCTCAGTGTCATGGGTTCGATTCCAGAGGGCCCCAAAGTCCCGATTTTTCCCGTTTAAATGCATTGCTTGGATTTTCGGGAATTTTTAAAAAATACTTCTCGGATAGGTAGAGAATCGAAACTCTAGGAGCCTTTATATATGGTTATGATCTATCGAAAACATAAATGAGTTTTACAGAAAATAACCTGGGTTCGATGCTAAGTCAAGGCAAAAATTGGCCGTTTAAAATGCATTGTGGTGATTTTAAAGATTTTTTTTGGACCCTTTTCCGATGGCATAGAAACTTGAAATTCGGTATGAGGTTAGATACCGTAAAAATATATCATAATCAAATTTTACATATTCGCTGATGGTCCTTGGTTCGATCCCAGAGGGACATTTAAATTCCTCAATGCATTTCTTTCGGAGATAACGGAAACAAATTTTAGGTACTTCCCGGCACGATATCGACTTCAAACTTTGCATATAGAAAGATCAAATCCATAAAAAACAAACAGTGCATTTACAGCTATTAATGTTTCCTGGGTTCGACACCAGGTGTCTCTGCAATCAAAAGTTGATCCGATTTTTAGGAATTATTTTGAAACCTTTGCCAATAATATAGAAACTGCAAATTCGGCATATAGATAGAGATAATAAATAACTTTCAGAAACATATTTTAGATTTCCAAGATCGTCCTTGGTTCGAATCCAGAGAGCCATTTAAATTCGTGAAAATTAGAACGTCTTTTGAGGCAGTTGAGAGCACATTAACATTTCTCTCATAAGGAATATAAGGGAAAAGTAAGTCGTCGTTTGAGGCAGTTGCAGCCAATATTTCTGCTTGAATTTTCACACATAGTTAGAGATGGTGATGTTATATTGTGCTGCATAGTAAGTTCACAGTAAAGACCAGGGTTCGATGCCAGACGATGGAATTTCAGCGAATTTAAAGAAAAGTTTCAATCCATTTTTTTCTTTTGATGGCCGTCCCGATATGATGCCGACATGAAAATAGTGTTGTCGATCTGCTTGCAGTATGCAAGCTACATTTTACTCGTATATATATAAGTACGAGTAAAATGTTGCTTGCATACTGCAAGCAGATCGACAACACTATTTTCATGTCGGCATCATATCGGGACGGCCATCAAAAGAAAAAAATGGATAGAAATTTTTCTTAAAATTCGCTGAAATTCCATCGTCTGACATCGAACCCGGGTCTTTACTGTGAACTTACTATACAGCACAATAGAACATCACCATCTCTAACTATGTGTGAAAATTCAAGCAGAAATATGGGCTACAACTGCCCCAAAAGACGTTCTAATTTTCACGAATTTAAATGGCTCTCTGGATCCGAACCAAGGACGATCATGGAAATCTAAAAACTGTTTCTGAAAGTTATTTATGATCTCTATCTATATGCCGAATTTGAAGTTTCTATATTATTAGCAAAGGTTTCAAAATAATTCCTAAAAATCGGATCAGCTTTTGTTTGCAGAGACACCTGGTGTCGAACCCAGGACCCATTAATAGCTGTAAATGCACTGTTTGTTTTTTATGGATTTTATCTTTCTATATACAAAGTTTGAAGTCGATATCGTGCCGGGAAGTACCTAAAATTTGTTTCCGTTATCTCCGTATGAAATGCATTGAGGAATGTAAATGGCTCTCTGGGATCGAACCAAGGACCATCATCGAATATGTAAAATTTTATTACGAAATATATTTATGATCTCCAACTCCATGCCGAATTTCAAGTTTCCATGCCATCGGAAAAGGGTCCAAAAAAAATCTTAAATATCGCCACAATACATTTTAAACGGCCGATTTTTGCCCCGACCTAGCATCGAACCAAGGATAATATTCGTAGATGTCTTTATGGTTTCCTTTAGATATGCACGGCATCTAGCGGTCCCTAGAATTTCAACTCTTTCCTTTTCCGGGAAGTGCCTCAAATAAAATTTTGAAAATCCTCACCATGTATCCTTATGGAAAAAATCGGGACTTTGGGGCCTTCTGGAATCGAACCCATGACACCGAGGTTCAAAGTCGGATTTATTCTGGAGGTTACATGTCATGGCCATAACGTCGTAAAAATTTTAAGTCGGTGGCACTTCTGGAACATGGTTAGAATTTTGATCCCTAATGAATGAATGAATGAATGAGTGTATATATATATAGGTACGCGTGCAATGTAGCTTGCATACTGCAAGCAGATCGGCAATATTATTTCTATTTCGGCATCATATCGGGACGGTCCTCGAAAGAAAAAAAAGGATTGAAAATATTCTTAAAATTCGCTTCAATTTTAGCGTCTGGCATCGAACCCGGGTCTTCCTGGTGAACTTACTAAGCGGCACGATGGAAGATCACTATATCTAACTATGTGTGAAAATTCAAGCAGAAATATTTGCTACAACTGCTTCAAACGACGTTCTACTTTTCACGAATGTAAATGGCTCTCTGGATTCGAACCAAGGACGATCGTGGGAATCTAGAACATGTTCCTGAGATGTATCTATTATTTCTATCTGTATGCTGAATTTCAAGTTTCTATATAATTGGGAAATGGTTCCAAAAAATTCTTAAAAATCGGATCATTTACTGATTGTAGAGACGCCTGGTGGTGAAACCAGGAAACATTGGTAGCTGTGAATTTACAGTTTGATTAGTAATGACTTGACCTTATCTTATGCAAAGTTTCAAGTAGATATAATATCGGGAAGCACCTAAAATGTGTTTCCGTAATCTCCATAAGAAATGCATTGAGGAATGTAAATGGCCCTCCGGGATCGAACCAAGGACCATAAGGGAATATGTAAAATTTGATTATGAAATATAATTATGATATCTAACGCCATGCCGAATTTCACGTTTCTATGCCATCGGATAAGGGTTCAAAAAAAATCTCAAAAATCGCCGCAATGCATTTTAAACGGCCGATTTTTGCCCCAACCTAGCATCGAACCAAGGATAATACTCGTAGATGTCTTAATGGTTTACTTTAGATATGCATGGCATCTAGCGATGTCTTGAATTTCAAATCCCTCCTTTTCCGGGAAGTGCCTCAAAAAAATTTTCGAAAATCCCCGCCATGTAATCTTATGGGGAAAATCGCGACTTTGGGGCCTTCTGGAATCGAACCCATGACACTGAGGTTTAAAGTCGGCTTTTTCCTGGAGGTTACACGTTATGGCCAATACGTCGTAAAAATTTCAAGTCTGTGGCACTTGTGGAACATGGTTAGAATTTTGATCCCCTATATATATATATATAACTTATATATATATAGGTATATCCGGAGAAACGTCTATATATAATAGATATCCGGAGAAGCGTCTATATATAATAGATATAAGTTATATATAGGGGATCAAAATTCTAACCATGTTCCACAACTGCCACTGCCTTGAAATAATTACGACATATTGGCCATAACGTGTAACCTCCAGGAAAAAGCCTACCTATTCTCCGGATATACCTATATATATATACGAGTGCAATGTAGCTTGCATACTGCAAGCAGATCGGCAATATTATTTTATTTCGGCATCATATCGAGACGGTCCTCAAAAGAAAAAAAAAGTATTGAAAATATTCTTAAAATTCGCTTCAATTTTAGCGTCTTGCATCGAACCCGGGTCTTCCTGGTGAACTTACTAAGCGGCACAATAGAAGATCACTATATCTAACTATGTGTTAAAATTCAACCAGAAATATTTGCTACAACTGCTTCAAACGACGTTCTACTTTTCACGAATGTAAATGGCTCTCTGGATTCGAACCAAGGACGATCGTGGGAATCTAGAACATGTTCCTGAAATGTATCTATAATTTCTATCTGTATGCTGAATTTCAAGTTTCTATATAATTTGGAAATGGTTCCAAAATATTCTTAAAAATCGGATCATTTACTGATTGTAGAGACGCCTGGTGGTGAAACCAGGAAATATTGGTAGCTGTGAATTCACAGTTTGATTAGTAATGACTTGATCTTATCTTATGCAAAGTTTCAAGTAGATATAATATCGGGAAGCACCTAAAATGTGTTTCCGTAATCTCCATAAGAAATGCATTGAGGAATGTAAATGGCCCTCTGGGATCGAACCAAGGACCATAAGGGAATATGTAAAATTTGATTATAAAATATAATTATGATATCTATCGCCATGCCGAATTTCAAGTTTCTATGCCATCGGAAAAGGGTTCAAAAAAATCTTAAAAATCGCCGCAATGCATTTTAAACGGCCGATTTTTGCCCCGTCCTAGCATCGAACCGTGGACCATATTCGAAGATGTCTTTCTGATTTTCGTTGTATATGCACTGCTTCTAGCGATCCCTTGAGTTTCAGTTCTCTACCTTTCCGGGAAGTGCACCAAAAAAATTTTCGAAAATCCCCGCCATGTATCCTTATGGAGAAAATCGCGACTTTGGGGCCTTCTGTAATCGAACCCATGACACCGAGGTTCAATGTCGGCTTTTTCCTTGAGGTTACACGTCATGGCCAATACGTCCTAAAAATTTCAAGTCGTTGGCACTTGTGGAACATGCTTAAACTTTTGATCCCCTATATATATCTATTATATATAGACGCTTCTCCGGATATACCTATATATAAGTTACGAGTAAAATTTAGCTTGCATACTGCAAGCAGATCGACAACACTAATTTTATATCGGCATTATATCGGGACGATCCTCAAAAGAAAAAAAAAGGATTGAAGTTTTTCTTAAAATTCGCTGACATTTCATCGTCTGGCATCGAACCCGGGTCTTTACTGTGAACTTACTATGCAGCACAATAGTAGATCACCATCTCTAACTATGTGTGAAAATTCAAGCAGAAATATTGGCTCGAACAGCCTCAAAAGACGTTCTAATTTTCACGAATGTAAATGGCTCTCTGGATTCGAACCAAGGACAATGTTTGAAATCTAAAACATGTTTCTGAAAGTTATTTATGATCTCTATTTATATGCCGAATTTCAAGTTTCTATTTTATTGGGAAAAGTTTCAAAATAATTCCTTAAAATCGGATCAACTTCTGATTGCAGAGACACCTGGTGTCGAACCCAGGAAATATTCTATGCTGTGAATGCAAAGTCTGACTTGTAAGGACAGGCTCTTCTATCATGCAAAGTTTGAGGTCGATAGCATGCCGGGAAGTACGTTAATTTTGTTTCCGTTATCTCCGTAAGAAATGCATTGAGAAGTGAAAATGTCCCTCTGGGATCGAACCAAGGACCATCAGCGAACATGTAAAATTTGATTATGAAATATATTTGTGACATCTATCCACGTGCTGAGTTTCGAGTATCCATGTTATCGGGAAAGGATCCAAAAAAAAACTTCAAAATCGCCGCAATGCAATTTAAACGGCCGATTTTTGCCCCGACCTAGCATCGAACCAAGGATAATATTCATAGATGTCTTTATGGTTTTCTTTAGATATCTTTGGCATCTAGCGATCCCTCGAATTTCAACTCTCTACTTTCCCGGGAAGTGCACCAAAAAAATTTTCGAAAATCCCCGCCATGTATCCTTATGGAGAAAATCGCGACTTTGGGGCCTTCTGGAATCGAACCCATGACACCGAGGTTCAATGTCGGCTTTTTCCTGGAGGTTACACGTTATGGCCAATACGTCCTAAAAATTTCAAGTCGTTGGCACTTGTGGAACATGCTTAAACTTTTGATCCCCTATATCTATTATATATAGACGCTTCTCCGGATATACCTATATATAAGTTATATATATATATATATATATATAGGGGATCAAAAGTTTTACCATGTTCCACAAGTGCCAAAGACTTGAAATTTTTACGACGAATTGGCCATAACGTGTAACCTCCAGGAAAAAGGCGACATTGAACCTCGGTGTCATGGGTTCGATTCCAGAAGGCCCCAAAGTCCCGATTTTCTCCATAAGGATACATGGTGGCGATTTTCGAAATTTTTTAAATAATACTTCCCGGACAGGTAGAGATTCGAAATTCAAGGACCTTAGAGATATGGTCAAGAACTATTATAAACATTAATGATTACTGATGAGAACGTCCTGGGTTCGACGCTAGGACGATTCAAAAATCCCGCATTTAAAATGCATGGGGATAGTTTTTCATTAATTTTTTTGATGCACTTACCGGAATGTAAGGAACTTTTCGCTCTGCTAGAAGATATATATTGAGAAATGGTTTAAGAAAAAAAATTTCTTAAGCCTGTACTATTCCTGGGTTCGATGCCAGAGCACATTAACTTTTCTCTCATAAGGAATATAAGGGAAAAGTAAGTCGTCGTTTGAGGCAGTTGCAGCCAATATTTCTGCTCGAACTTTTACACATTGTTAGAGATAGTGATCTTCTATTATGTTGCATAGGAAGTATTACCAGAAAGATCCGGGTTCGACGCCGGGTGGCAAATATGTCTCCCGTATAAAATACATTGGTTTAGTATTTCATTATTTTTTTGATGCACTTATCGAAATGATAGGAAGTTCGTACTCGGCTGGAAGATGTTTGAAAAGAATTGGTTTTAGAAAAAAAATCAGATAACACCGTACTATTCCTGGGTTCGATGCCAGAGCACATTAGCATTTCTATCATAAGGAGTATAAGGGAAACGTAGGACGTCGTTTGAGGCAGTTGCAGTTAATATTTCTACTTGAATTTTCACACATAGTTACAGATGGTGATCTTCTATGGTTCTGCATAGTGAGTATGACCGGGAAGACCTGGGTTCGATGCCAGACGAATAAATTGCAGCGGAAATTAAGAATATTTTCTAACCATTTTTTTTTCTTTTGAGGACTCACTCTATGTGATGCCGACAAAAAACTTTTGTTATCGATGTGCTTGCAGTATGCAAGCTACATTTTACTCGTATATATATATATATGACTTATAGGTATATCCGGAGAAGCGTCTATATATAATAGATATATATATATAGGGGATCAAAATTCTAACCATGTTCCACAAGTGCCAACGACTTGAAATTTTTACTACGTATTGGCCATAAAGTGTAACCTCCAGGAAAAAGCCGACTTTGAACCTCGGTGTCATGGGTTCGATTCCAGAAGGCACCAAAGTCGCGATTTTCCCCATAAGATTACATGGCGGGGATTTTCGAAAATTTTTTTGAGGCACTTCCCGGAAAAGCAGAGAGTTGAAACTCGAGGGACCGCTAGATGCCGTGCATAGCCAACGAAAATCGGAAAGACATCTTCGAATATTGTGCTTGGTTCGATGCTAGGCCGGGGCAAAAATCGGCCGTTTAAAATGCATTGCGGCGATTTTGAAGATTTTTTTTGGATCCTTTCCCGATAACATACATACTTGAAACTCGGCACGTCGATAGATACCATGAATTTATTTCATAATCGAATTTTACATATTAGCTTATGGTCCTTGGTTCGATCCCAGAGGGCCATTTGAACTTCTCAATGCATTTCTTACGGAGATAACAGAAACAAAATTTAGGTACTTCCCGGCATGCTATTGACTTCAAACTTTGCATGATAGAAGAGCAAGTCTTTACAAATCTAACTTTGCATTCACAGCTTACAATATTTCCTGGATTCGACACAAGGTGTCTCTGCAATCAGAAGTTGATCCGATTTTTAGGAATTATTTTGAAACCGTTCCCAATAATATAGAAATTTGAAATTCGGCATATAGAAAGAGATTATAAATTATTTACAGAAAAATATTTTAGATTTCCAAGATCGTCCTTGGTTCGAATCCAGAGAGCAATTTAATTCATGAAAAGTAGAACGTAGTTTGAGGCAGTTTCAGCCAATATTTCTGCTTCAATTTTCACACATAGTAAGTGATATTGATCTTCTGTTGTGCTGTATAATAAGTTAACCAGGTAGTCCCGGGTTCGATGCCAGACGATTAAATTGCAGCGAATTTTAAGATTATTTTCAATTTTGTTTTTTCTTTTTAGGACCGTCCCGAAAGGATGCCGACATGAAATTGGTGTTAAAATGAAATCAGTGTTGACGATCTGCTTGCAGTATGCAAGCAACATTTTACTCGTATATATATATGACTTATAGGTATATCCGGAGAAGCGTCTATATATATATGATATATATATATAGGGGATCAAAAGTTTAACCATGTTCCACAAGTGCTAAAGACTTGAAATTTTTACGACGTATTGGCCATAACGTGTAACCTACAGGAAAAAGCCGACATTGAACCTCGGTGTCATGGGTTCGATTCCAGAAGGCCCCAAAGTCCCGATTTTCTCCATAAGGATACATGGTGGCGATTTTCAAAATTTTTTAAATAATACTTCCCGGACAGGTAGAGAATCGAAATTCAAGGAGCTTACAGATATGGTCAAGAACTATTATAAACATTAATGATTACCAATGAGAACGTCCCGGGTTCGACGCTAGGACGATGCAAAAATCCCGCATTTAAAATGCATGGGGATAGTTTTTCATTAATTTTTTCGATGCACTTACCAGAATGTAAGGAACTTTTCGCTCAGCTAGAAGATATATATTATGAATTGGTTTCAGAAAAAAAATTTCATAAGACCGTACTATCCTTGGATTCGATGCCAGAGCACATTAACATTTCTCTCATAAGGAATATAGGGGAAAAGTAGGACGTCGTTTGAGGCAGTTGCAGCCAATATTTCTGCTCGAATTTTCACACATAGTTAGAGATAGTGATCTTCTATTATGTTGCATAGGAAGAATTACCTGAAAGATCCGGGTTCGATGCCGGGCGGCAAATATGTCTCCCGTTTAGAATACATTGGTTTAGTATTTCATTATTTTTTTGATGCTTTTATCGAAATGTTACGAAGTTCGTAATAGGATAGAAGATGTATGGTAAGAATTGCTTTAAGAAAAAAATTTTCATAAGACCTTACTATTCCTGGGTTCGATGCCAGACCACATTAACATTTCTCTCATAAGGAATATAAGGGAAAAGTAGGACATCGATTGAGGCAATTGCAGCCAATATTTCTGCTAGAATTTTCACACATAGTTAGAGAGGGTGTTCTTCTATTGTGCTACATAGTATGTTCAGCAGTAAGACCCGGGTTCGATGCCAGACGATGAAATTTCAGCAAATTTTAAGAAAAATTTCAATCCTTTTTTTTTTTTCTTTTGAGGACCGTCCCGATATGATGCGGATATGAAATCAGTATTGCCGATCTGCTTGCAGTATGCAAGCTACATTTTACTCGTATATATCTATTATATATAGACGTTTCTCCGGATATACCTATATATATATAGGGGATCAAAATTCTAATCATGTTCTACAAGTGCCAACGACTTGAAATTTTTACGACGTATAGGCCATAACGTGTAACCTCCAAGAAAAAGCTGACATTGAACCTCGGTGTCATGGGTTCGATTCCAGAAGGCCCCAAAGTCCCGATTTTCTCCATAAGGATACATGGTGAAGATTTTCGAAAATTTTTTTGAAGCACTTCCCGGAAAGGTAGAGAGTTGAAATTCGAGGGATCGCTAGATGCCGTGGATATCTTACGAAAATCATAAAGACATCTTCGAATATTGTCCATGGTTCGATGCTAAGTCGGGGCAAAAATCGGCCGTTTAAAATACATTGCGGCGAATTTTAAGATTTTATTTGGACCATTTGCCGATGGCATGGAAACTTGAAATTCGGCATGAGGTTAGATATCATGAATATATTTCATAATTAAATTTTTTATGTTCGCTGATGGTCCTTGGTTCGATCCCAGAGGGCCATTTGCACTTCTCAATGCATTTCTTACGGAGATAACGGAAACAAAATTTAGGTACTTCCCGACATGCTATCGACTTCAAATTTGGCATGACACAAGAGCAAATTTTTACAAATCAAACTGTGCATTCACAGCTTACAATATGTCCTGGGTTCGACACCAGGTGTCTCTGCAATCAGAAGTTGATCCGATTTTTAGGAATTATTTTGAAACCTTTCCCAATAATATAGAAACTTGAAATTCGGCATATAGATAGACATCATAATTAACTTTCAGAAACATGTTTAAGATTTCCAAGATTGTCCTTGGTTCGAGTCCCGAGAGCCATTTACATTCGTGAACATTAGAGCGTTTTTTGAGGCAGTTGTAGCCATTATTTCTGCTTGAATTTTCACACATAGTTACAGATGGCGATCTTCTATTGTGTTTCATAGTAGGTTTACCAGTAAGACCCGGGTTCGATGCCAGACGATGAAATTTCAGCGAATTTTAAGAAAAATTTCAATTTTTCTTTTCTTTTGAGGACCGTCCCGATATGATGCCGATATGAAATTAGTGTTGTCATTCTGCTTGCAGTATGCAAGCAACATTTTACTCGTACCTATATATATCTATTATATATAGACGCTTCTCCGGATATACCTATATATATATATATATATATACATTCATAGGGGATCAAAATTCTAACCATGTTCCACAAGTGCCAATGACTTGAAATTTTTACGACATATTGGCCATAACGTGTAACCTCCAGGAAAAAGCCGACTTTGAACTTCGGTGTCATGGGTTCGATTCCAGAAGGCCCCAAAGTCGCGATTTTCCCCATAAGATTACATGGCGGGGATTTTCGAAAATTTTTTTGAGGCACTTCCCGGAACAGGAGAGAGTTGAAACTCAAGGGATCGCTAGATGCCGCGCATATCAAAAGGAAACCATAAAGACATCTACGAATATTATCCTTGGTTCGATGCTAGGTCGGGGCAAATATCGGCCGTTTAAAATGCATTGCGGCGATTTTTAAGATTTTTTTGAACCCTTTTCCGATGGCATAGAAACTTGAAACTCGGCACGTGGATAGATATTATGAATATATTTCATAATAAAATTTTATATGTTCGCTGATGGTCCTTGGTTCGATCCCTGACGGAGATTTGCACTCCTCTATGCATTTCTTACGGAGATGACGGAAACAAAATTTAGGTACTTCCCGACATGCTAAAGACATCAAACTTTGCATGAAACGAAAGAAAATTTTTACAAATCAAACTGTGCATTCACGACTCACAATATGTCCTGGGTTCGACACCAGGTGTCTCTGCAATCTAAAGTTTATCCGATATTTATGAATTATTTTGAAACCTTTCCCAATAATATAGAAATTTGAAATTCGGCACAGAGATAGAGATCATGAATAACTTTCAGAACCATCTTTTAGATTTCCATGATCGTCCTTGGTTCGAATCCAGAGAGCAATTACATTCGTGAAAATTAAAACGTCTTTTGAGGCTGTTGTAGACAATATTTCTGCTTGAATTTTCACAAATAGTTACAGATGGTGATCTTCTATTGTGCAGCATAGTAAGTTTACCAGTACGACCCGGGTTCGATGCTAGACGATGAAATTTCAGCGAATTTTTAAGAAAAATTTCAATCCTTTTTTTTTCTTTGGAGGACCGTCCCGATATGATGCCGATATGAAATTAGTATTGCCGATCTGCTTGCAGTATGCAAGCAACATTTTACTCGTATACATAAGTTATATATAGGGGATCAAAATTCTAACCATGTTCCACAAGTGCCACTGCCTTGAAATTTTTACGACATATTGGCCATGACGTGTAACCTCCAGGAAAAAGCCGACCTTGAACCTCGGTGTCATGGGTTTGATTCCAGAAGGCCCCAAAGTCGCGATTTTCTCCATAAGGATACATGGCGGGTATTTTCGAAAATTTTTTATGTGCACTTCCCGGAAAAGTAGAGAGTTGAAATTCAAGGTATCGATAGATGCCCTGCATATCTAAAGGAAACAGTAAAGACATCTACGAATATTATCCTTGGTTCGATGCTAGGTTTGGGCAAAAATGGGCCGTTTTTCATATATATAGGCTCCTTGAGTTTTAATTCTCTACCTGTCCGGAAAGTATTTTTTATTAATTCCCGAAAATCAAAGCAATGCATTTAAACGAGAAAAATCGGGACTTTGGGGCCATCTGGAATCGAACCCATGACACTGAGGTTCAAAATCGCTATTTTTCTGGAGGTTATACGTTATGGCCAATATGTCGTAAAAATTTCAAGCCATTGACGCTAGTGGTTTAGCCTGTGACTTTGTATCCTCTCTATATATATATATATATACGAGTAAAATGTAGCTTACATACTGCAAGCAGATCGGCAATATTAATTTCACATCGGCATAATATCGGGACGGTCCTCAAAAGAAAAAAAAAAGGATTGAAATTTTTCTTGAAATTCGCTGACATTTCATCGTCTGGCATCGAACCCGGGTTTTTACTAACAACTTACTATGCGGCACAATAGAGGATGTCCATCTCTAACTATGTGTGAAAATTCAAGCAGAAATATTGGGTGCAACTGCCTCAAACGACGTTCTACTTTTCACGAATGTAAATGCCTCTCTGGATTCGAACCAAGGAGGATCTTGGAAATGTAAAAAATGTTTCTGAAAATTATTAATAATCTCAATCTATATGACGAATTTCAAGTTTTAATATTATTGAGAAGGGGTTCAAAATAATTCATAAAAATCGGATCAGTGACTGATTGTAGAGACGCCTGGTGTCGAACCCTGGACGTATTGGAAGCTGTAAATGCACAAAATGACTTGCTAGGACTTGATCTAGTTTCATACAAAGTTTGAAGTCGTTATCATACCTGGAAGTACCTATAATTTGTTTCCGTTATCTCCGTAAGAAATGCATTGAGGAATTTAAATGTCCCTCTGGGATCGAACCAAGGACCATCAGCGAATACGTAAAATTTGATTATGATATATTTTTATGGTATCTAACCTCCTACCGAATTTCAAGTTTCTATGCTATCGGAAAAGGGTCCAAAAAAAATCTTAAAAATCGCCACAATGCATTTTAAACGGCCGATTTTTGCCCCGACCTAGCATCGAACCAAGGATAATATTCGTAGATGTCTTTATGGTTTACTTTAGATATGCACGGCATCTAGCGATCCCTTGAATTTCAACTCTCTCCTTTTCCGGGAAGTGCCTCAAAAAAAATTTCGAAAATCCCCGCCATGTAATCTTATGTGGAAAATCGGGACTTTGGGGCCTTCTGGAATCGAACCCATGACACCGAGGTTCAAAGTCGTCTTTTTCCTGGAGGTTACACGTCGTGGCCATAACGTGGTAAAAATTTCAAAGCAGTGGCACTTGTGGAACATGGTTAGAATTTTGATCCCCTATATCTATTATATATAGATGCTTCTCCGGATTCATTCATGTATATACCTATATAGATAGATAGATAGGATACTAATTCACAGCCTAAACCACCAGCGTTATAGACTTGAAATTTTTACGACGTATTGGCCATAACGTGTAACCACCAGAAAAATTGCGATTTTGATCCTCAGGGTCATGGGTTTGATTCCAGAGGGCCCCAAAGTCGCGATTTTCTCCATAAGAATACATGGCGGGGATTTTCGAAAATTTTTTTGAGGTACTTCCCGGGGAGAGAAAGAGTTGAAACTCGAGGGATCGCTAGAAGCCGTGCGTATCCAACGAAAATCAGAAAAACATCTTAGAATGTAGTCCATGGTTCGATGCTTGGTCGGGGCAAAAATCGGCCGTTTAAAATGCATTACGGCGATTTTGAAGATTTTTTTTGGATCCTTTCCCGATAACATGGATATTCGAAACTCGGCACGTATATAGATATCATGAATATACTTCATAATCAAATTTTACATGTTCGCTGATGGTCCTTGGTTCGATCCCAGAGGGCCATTTGCACTTCTCAATGCATTTCTTACGGAGACAACGGAAACAAAATTTAGGTACTTTCCGACATGCTATCAACTTCAAACTTTGCTTGATACAAGAGTAAGTCTTTACAAATCAAACTCTGCATCCACAGCTTGCAATACGTCCTGGGTTCGACACCAGGTGTCTCTGAAATCAGAATTTGATCCGATTTTTAGGAATTATTTTGAAACCTTTCCCACTAAAATAGAAACTTGAAACTCGGCATATAGATAGAGATCATAAATATCTATCAGAAACATATTTTAGAATTCCACGATCGTCCTTGGTTCGAGTCCCGAGAGGCATTAACATTCGTGAAAATTAGAACGTTTTTTGAGGCAGTTATAGCCAATATTTCTGCTTGAATTTTCACACATAGTTAGAGATGGTGATCTTCTATTGTGTTTCATACTAGGTTTACCAGTAAGACCCGGGTTTGATGCCAGACGATGAAATTTCAGCGAATTTTAAGAAAAAATTAAATCCTTTTTTTTTCTTTTAAAGACCGTCCCGATATGATGCCGATATGAAATTAGTATTGCCGATCTGCTTGCAGTATGCAAGCTACATTTTACTCGTATATATATATAGGTATATCCGGAGAAACGTCTATATATAATAGATATATATATATATACGAGTAAAATGTAGCTTGCATACTGCAAGCAGATCGGCAATACTTATTTCATATTGGCATCACATCTGGACGGTCCTCATAAGAAAAAAAAAAGGATTTAATTTTTTCTTAAAATTCGCTGAAATTTCATCATCTGGCATCGAACCCGGGTCTTACGGATAACCTACTATGAAACACAATAGAAGATCACCATCTTTAACAATGTGTTAAAATTCAAGCAGAAATATTGGCTACAACTACCTCAAAAGACGCTCTAATGTTCACGAATGTAAATGGCTCTCTGGATTCGAACCAAGGACGATCTTGGAAATGTAAAAAATGTTTCTGAAAATTATTAATAATCTCAATCTATATGCCAAATTTCAAGTTTCTACATTATTGGAAAAGGTTCCAAAATACCTCCTAAAATCGGATCAACTTCTGATTGTAGAGACACCTGGTGTCGAACCCAGGACACATTGATAGCTGTGAATGCACAGTTTGATTTTTTTAGACTTGCTCTTCTATCATGCAAAGTTTGAAGTCGATAGCATGCCGGAAAGTACCTAAAATTTGTTTCCGTTATCTCCGTAAGAAATGCATTAGGAATTTAAATGTCCATCTGGGATCGAACCAAGGACCATCAGCGAATATGTAAAATTTTATTATGAAATACTTTTATGGTATCTAACCTTATACGGAATTTTAAGTTTCTATGCCATCGGAAAAGGGTCCAAAAAAAATCTTAAAAATCGCCACAATGCATTTTAAACGGCCGATTTTTGCCCCGACCTAGCATCGAACCAAGGATAATATTCGTAGATGTCTTTATTGTTTCCTTTAGATATGCACGGCATCTAGCGGTCCCTCGAATTTCAACTCTCTCCTTTTCCGGGAAGTGCCTCAAAAAAATTTTCAAATATCCCCGCCATGTATTCTTATGTACAAAATCGCGACTTTGGGGCCTTCTGGAATCGAACCCATGACACCGAGGTTCAAAGTCGGATTTTTTCTGGAGGTTACACGTTATGGCCAATACGTTGTAAAAATTTCAAGTCGTTGGCACTTGTGGAACATGGTTAGACTTTTGATCCCCTATATATATATATATAACTTATAGGTATATCCGGAGGAGCGTCTATATATATATAGATATATACGAGTAAAATGTTGCTTGCATACTGCAAGCAGATGGACAACACTATTTTCATGTCGGCATCATATCGGGACGGCCATCAAAAGAAAAAAAATGGATTGAAATTTTTCTTAAAATTCCCCGAAATTCAATCGTCTGGCATCGAACCCGGGTCTTTCTGGTGATACTCACTAAGCAGCACAATAGAAGATCACCATCTCTAACTATGTGTGAAAATTCAAGCAGAAATATGGGCTACAGCTGCCTCAAAAGACGTACTAAGTTTCACGAATTTAAATGGCTCTCTGGATTCGAACCAAGGACGATCTTGGAAATCTAAAATATGTTTCAGAATTTAATTTATGATGTCTATCTATATGCCGAATTTCAAGTTTCTATATTATTGGGAAAGGTTTCAAAATAATTCCTAAAAATCGGATCAACTTCTGATTGCAGAGACACCTGGTGTCGAACCCAGGACACAATGATAGCTGTGAATGCACTGCTTGATTTGTATGGACTTGATCTTTTCATATGCAAAGTTTGAAGTCAATATCGTGCCGGGAAGCACCTAAAATTTGTTTCCGTTATCTCCGTAAGAATTGCATTGAGGAATTTAAATGTCCCTCTGGGATCGAACCAAGGACCATCAGCGAATATGTAAAATTTGTTTATGAAATACTTTTATGGTATCTAACCTCATACCGAATTTCAAGTTTCTATGTCATCGGAAAAGGGTCCTAAAAAAATCTTAAAAATTGCCACAATGCATTTTAACCGGCCGATTTTTGCCCCGACCTAGCATCGAACCAAGGATAATATTCGTGCATGTCATAATGGTTTCCTTTAGATATGCACTGCATCTTGCGGTCCCTTGAATTTCAACTCTCTCCTTTTCCGGGAAATGCCTCAAAAAAATTTTCGAAAATCCCCGCCATGTAATCTTATGGGGAAAATCGCGACTTTGGGGCCTTCTGGAATCGAACCCATGACACCGAGGTTCAAAGACGGCTTTTTCCTGGAGGTTACACGTCATGGCCAATACGTCGTAAAAATTTCAAGTCGTTGGCACTTGTGGAACATGGTAAAACTTATGATCCCCTATATATATCTATTATATATAGACGCTTCTCCGGATATACCTATATATATACGAGTAAAATGTAGCTTGCATACTGCAAGCAGATCGACAACACTAATTTCATCTCGGCATCATATCGGGACCGTCTTCAAAAGAAAAAAAAGGGGATTGAAAATATTCTTTAAATTCGCTGCAAGTTATTCGTCCGGCATCGAACCCGGGTCTTTTTGGTGATACACCCTATGCAGCACAATAGAATTTCTCCATCTCTAACTATGTGTGAAAATTCAAGCAAATATATTGGGCGCAGCTGCCTCAAAAGACGCTCTAATGTTCACGAATGTAAATGGCTCTTGGGACTCGAACCAAGGACGATCGTGGAAATTTAAAAAATGTTTCTGAAAGTTATTAATGATCTCAATGCATATGCCAAATTTCAAGTTTCTATATTATTGGGAAAGGTTTCAAAATAATTCCTAAAAATCGGATCAACTTCTGATTGCAGAGACACCTGGTGTCGAACCCAGGACACATTGATAGTTATGAATGCATAGTTTGATTTGTTAAGACTGGTTCTTCTATCACGCTAAGTTTTAAGTCGATAGCATGTCGGGAAGAACCTAAAATTTGTTTCCGTTATCTCCATAAGAAATGCATTGAGAAATGTAAATGGCGCCCTGGGATCGAACCAAGGACCATCACGGAACATCTAAAATTTGATTATGAAATATATTTATAATCTCCAACTCCATGCCGAATTTCAAGTTTCCATGCCATCGGGAAGGGGTCCAAAAAAAATCTTAAAAATCGCCACAATGCATTTTAAACGGCCGATTTTTGCCCTGACCTAGCATCGAACCTAGGTTATTTTCCGTAAAACTTATTTATGTTTTCGATAGATCATGACCATATATAAAGGCTCCTAGAGTTTCGATTCTCTACCTATCCGGGAAGTATTTTTTAAAAATTCCCGAAAATCTAAGCAATGCATTTAAACGGGAAAAATCGGGACTTTGGGGCCCTCTGGAATCGAACCCATGACACTGAGGTTCAAAATCGCAATTTTTCTGGAGGTTATACGTTATGGCCAATATGTCGTAAAAAATTTCAAGCCATTGACGCTAGTGGTTTGGCCTGTGACTTTGTATCCTCTCTATATATATATATATACGAGTAAAATGTAGCTTGCATACTGTTAGCAGATCGGCAATACTAATTTCATATCGGCATCACATTGGGACCGTCCTCTTAAGAAAAAAAAAGGATTTAATTTTTTCTTAAAATTCGCTGAAATTTCATCGTCTGGAATCGAACCCGGGTCTTACTGAAAACCTACTATGAAACACAATATACGATCACCATCTCTAACTATGTGTGAAAATTCAAGCAGAAATATTGGCTACAACTGCCTCAAAAGACGCTCTAATGTTCACGAATGTAAATGGCTCTCGGGACTCGAACCAAGGACGATCATGGAAATTTAAAAAATGTTTCTGACATTTATTATTGATCTCAATCTATATGCCAAATTTCAAGTTTCTATATTATTGGGAAAGGTTTCAAAATAATTCCTAAAAATCGGATCAACTTCTGATTGTAGAGACACCAGGTGTCGAACCCAGGACACATTGATAGCTATGAATGCACAGTTCGATTTGTTATGACTGGTTCTTCTATCCTGTTAAGTTTTAAGTCGATAGCATGCCGGGAAGTACCTTAAACTTGTTTCTGTTATCTCCATAAGAAATGCATTGAGGAATGTAAATGGCCCTCTGGGATCGAACCAAGGAACATCAGGAAAAACATAAAAATCGATTATGAAATATATTTATGATATCTAACCCCATACCGAATTTCAAGTTTCCATGCCATTGGGAAGGGGTCCAAAAAAAATCTTAAAAATCGCCACAATGCATTTTAAACGGCCGATTTTTGCCCCGACCTAGCATTGAACCATGGATATTTTTCTTAAAACTCATTTATGTTTTCGATAGATCATAACCATATATAAAGGCTCCTTGAGTTTCGATTCTCTACCTATACGGGAAGTATTTTTTAAAAATTCCCGAAAATCAAAGCAATGCATTTAAACGGGAAAAATCGGGACTTTGGGACCCTCTGGAATCGAACCCATGACACTGAGGATCAAATTCGCTTTTTTCCTGGGGGTTTCACGTTATGGCCAATATGTCATAAAAATTTCAGATCAATGACGCTTGTAGTTTAGGCTGTGAATTTGTATCCTATCTATCTATCTATCTATATAGGTATATATATGAATGAATCCGGAGAAGCATCTATCTATTACGAGTAAAATGTAGCTTGCATACTGCAAGCAGATCGGCAATATTATTTTATTTCGGCATCATATCGAGACGGTCCTCTAAAGAAAAAAAAAAAGGATTGAAAATATTCTTAAAATTCGCTTCAATTTTAGCGTCTTGCATCGAACCCGGGTCTTTCTGGTGAACGTACTAAGCGGCACAATAGAAGATAACTATATCTAACTATGTGTGAAAATTCAAGCAGAAATATTTGCTACAACTGCCTCAAACGACGTTCTACTTTTCACGAATGTAAATGGCTCTCTGGATTCGAACCAAGGACGATCGTGGGAATCTAGAACATGTTCCTGAAATGTATCTATAATTTCTATCTGTATGCTGAATTTCAAGTTTCTATATAATTGGGAAATGGTTCCAAAAAATTCTTAAAAATTGGATCATTTACTGATTGTAGAGACGCCTGGTGGTGAAACCAGGAAACATTGGTTGCTGTGAATTCACAGTTTGATTAGTAATGACTTGATCTTATCTTAAGCAAAGTTTCAAGTAGATATAATATCGGGAAGCACCTAAAATGTGTTTCCGTAATCTCCATAAGAAATGCATTGAGGAATGTAAATGGCCCTCTGGGATCGAACCAAGGACCATAAGGGAATATGTAAAATTTGAGAATGAAATATAATTATGATATCTAACGCCATGCCGAATATCAAGTTTCTATGCCATCGGAAAAGGGTTCAAAAAAAATCTTAAAAATCGCCGCAATGCATTTTAAACGGCCGATTTTTGCCCCGACCTAGCATCGAACCAAGGATAATATTCGTAGATGTCTTTATGGTTTCCTTTAGATATGCGCGGCATCTAGCGATCCCTCGAGTTTCAACTCTCTCCTTTTACGGGAAGTGCCTCAAATAAATTTTCGAAAATCCCCGCCATGTAATCTTATGGGGAAAATCGCGACTTTGGGGCCCTCTGGAATCGAACCCATGACACTGAGGTTCAAAATCGCAATTTTTCTTGAGGTTACACGTTATGGCCATTGCGTCGTAAACATTTCAAGCCAATGACGCTTGTAGTTTAGGCTGTGAATTAGTATCCTATCTATCTATATAGGTATATATATCCATGAATGAATCCGGAGAAGCATCTATATCTATTACGAGTAAAATGTTGCTTGCATACTGCAAGCAGATCGGCAACACTATTTTCATGTCGGCATCATATCGGGACGGCCATCAAAAGAAAAAAATGGATTGAAATTTTTCTTAAAATTCGCTGAAATTCCATCGTCTGGCATTGAACCCGGGTCTTTACTGTGAACTTACTATGCAGCACTATAGAAGATCACCATCTCTAACTATGTGGGAAAATTCAAGCAGAAATATGGGCTACAACTTCATCAAAAGACGTTTTAATTTTCACGAATTTAAATGGCTCTCTGGATTCGAACCAAGGACGATCTTTGAAATCAAAAATATGTTTCTGAAATTTATTTATGATCTCTATCTATATGCCAAATATCAAGTTTCTATATTATTGGTAAAGGTTTGAAAATAATTCCTAAAAATCGGATCAACTTCTGATTGCAGAGACACCTGGTGTCGAACCCAGGACACAGTGCTAGCTGTGAATGCACTGTTTGATTTGTATGGACTTGATCTTTCTATATGCAAAGTTTGAAGTCGATATCGTGCCGGGAAGTACCTAAAATTTGTTTCCGTTATCTCCGTAAGAAATGCATTGAGGAATTTAAATCCCCTCTGGGATCGAACCAAGGAACATCAGCGAATATAAAAAAAATCGATTATGATATATTTTTATAGAATCTAACCTCATACCGAATTTCAAGTTTCTATGCCATCGGAAAAGGGTCCAAAAAAAATCTTAAATATCGCCACAATGCATTTTAAACGGCCGATTTTTGCCCCGACCTAGCATTGAACCAAGGATAATATTCGTAGATGTCTTTATGGTTTTCTTTAGATATGCCCGGCATCTAGCGATCCCTTGAATTTCAAATATCTCCTTTCCCGGAAGTGCACCAAAAAAATTTTCGAAAATCCCCGCCATGTATCCTTATGGAGAAAATCGCGACTTTGGGGCCCTCTGGAATCAAACCCATGACCCTGAGGATCAAAATCGCTATTTTTCTGGTGGTTACACGTTATGGCCAAGACGTCGTAAAAATTTCAAGTCAATGACGCTTGTGGTTTAGGCTGTGAATTAGTATCCTATCTATCTATCTATCTATCTATCTATCTATCTATATAGGTATATCCATGAATGAATCCGGAGAAGCATCTATATATAATAGATACGAGTAAAATGTTGCTTGCATTCTGCAAGCAGATCGACAAAACTATTTTCATGTCGGCATCATATCCGGAAGGCCATCAAAAGAAAAAAAAAGATTGAAATATTTCTTAAAATTGCCTAAATTCCATCGTCCGGCATCGAACCCGGGTCTTTACTGTGAACTTACTATGCAGCACGATAGAACATCACCATCTCTAACGATGTGTGAAAATTCAAGCAGAAATATGGGCTACAACTGCCTCAAAAGACGTTCTAATTTTTACGAATTTAAATGGCTCTCTGGATTCGAACCAAGGACGATCTTGGAAATCTAAAAAAATGTTTCTGAAAGTTATTTATGATCTCTATCTATATGCCGAATTTGAAGTTTCTATATTATTGGCAAAGGTTTCAAAATAATACCTAAAAATCGGATTAACTTCTGATTGCAGAGACACCTGGTGTCGAACCCAGGACTCTTTGATAGCTGTGAATTCACTGTTTGATTTGTATGGACTTGATCTTTCTACATGCAAAGTTTGAAGTCAATATCGTGCCGGGAAGTACCTAAAATTTGTTTCCGTTATCTCCGTAAGAAAAGCATTGGGAAGTGCAAATGGTCCTCTGGGATCGAACCAAGGACCATAAGCTAATATATAAAATTCGATTATGAAATAAATTCATGATATCTATCGAAGTGCTGAGTTTCAAGTATCCATGTTATCGGGAAAGGATCCAAAAAAAATCTTAAAAATCGCCGCAATGCATTTTAAACGGCCGATTTTTGCCCCGGCCTAGCATCGAACCAAGGATAATATTCGTAGATGTCTTTATCGTTTTCTTTAGATATCTTTGGCATCTAGCGATCTCTCGAATTTCAACTCTCTACTTTCCCTGGAAGTGCACCAAAAAAATTTTCGAAAATCCCCACCATGTATCCTTATGGAGAAAATCGCGACTTTGGGGCCTTCTGGAATCGAACCCATGACACCGAGGTTCAAAGTCGGCTTTTTCCTGGAGGTTACACGTCATGGCCATAACGTCGTAAAAATTTCAAGTCGGTGGCACTTGTGGAACATGGTAAAACTTTTGATCCCCTATATATATATATATATATATATAACTTATATATAGGTATATCCGGAGAAGCGTCTATATATAATAGATA
>CANPUZ010000402.1:0-34000 GCA_947579665.1 Sympetrum striolatum
AAAATTATCCTTTTTCGTCCCTTTTTTCGGTAATTTAGTGATAAAATGATGAAGAAAAACGAGTAAATTGAGGAAAAAAATAAAAATTTCGCTAAAATTATTCGTTTTTGTCCCTTTTTTCGGCAATTTCGTCATAAAATGAAGAAAAAAAACGAGTAAATTGAGAAAAAAAATAGAAATTTCGCTAAAATTATCCGTTTTCGTCCCTTTTTTCGGTAATTTCGTAATGAAATGAGGAAAAAAAAGAGTAAATACAGGAAAAAAATAAAAATTTCGATAAAATTATCCGTTTTCGTCCCTTTTTTCGGTAATTTAATGATAGAATGATGAAGATAAACGAGTAAATTGAGGAAAAAAATAAAAATTTCGCTAAAATTATCCGTTTTCGTCCCTTTATTCGGTATTTCGTCATAATATATGGAAAAAAATTGAGTAAATAGAGGAAAAAAATAGAAATTTCGTTAAAATTATCCGTTTTCGTCCCTTTTCTCGGTAATTTCGTCATAAAATGATGAAGAAAAACGAGTAAATTGAGGAAAAAAATAAAAATTTCGCTAAAATTATCATTTTCGTCCCTTTTTTCGGTAATTTCGTCATAAAATGAAGAAAAAAAACGAGCAAATAGAGGAAAAAAATAGAAATTTCGCTAAACTTATCCGTTTTTGTCCCTTTTATTAGTAATTTCGTCATGAAATGAAGAAAAAAAACGAGTAAATAGAGGAAAAAAATAAAAATTTCGATAAAATTATCCGTTTTCGTCCCTATTTTCGGTAATTTCGACATAAAATGAGGAAAAAAATAGAGTAAATAGAGGAAAAAAATAGATATTTCAATAAAATTATCCGTTTTCGTCCCTTTTTTTGGTAATTTCGACATAAAATGAGAAAAAAAAACGAGTAAATAGAGGAAAAAATAGAAATTTCGCGAAAATTATCCGTTTTCGTCCCTTTTTTCGGTAATTTCGTGATGAAATGACGAAGAAAAACGAAAAAATTGAGGAAAAAAATAAAAATTTCGCTAAAATTATCCGTTTTCGTCCCTTTTTTCGGTAATTTCGTCATAAAATGAAGAAAAAAACGAGTAAATTGAGGAAAAAAAAGAAATTTCCCTAAAATTATCCGTTTTCGTCCCTTTTTTCGGTAATTTCGTCCTAAAATGAGGAAAAAAAACGAGTAAATAGAGGAAAAAAATAAAAATTTCGATAAATTTATCCGATTTCGTCCCTTTTTTTGGTAATTTTGACATAAAATGAGGAAAAAAAACGAGTAAATAGAGGAAAAAAATAAAAATTTCGCTAAAATTATCCGTTACCGTCCCTTTTTTGGTAATTTCGTCATGAAATGAGGAAGAAAAACGAGTATATAGAGGAAAAAATAGAAATAACGCTAAAATTATCCTTTTTCGTCCCTTTTTTCGGTAATTTAGTGATAAAATGATGAAGAAAAACGAGTAAATTGAGGAAGAAAATAAAAATTTCGCTAAAATTATTCGTTTTTGTCCCTTTTTTCGGCAATTTCGTCATAAAATGAAGAAAAAAAACGAGTAAATTGAGAAAAAAAATAGAAATTTCGCTAAAATTATCCGTTTTCGTCCCTTTTTTCGGTAATTTCGTAATGAAATGAGGAAAAAAAAGAGTAAATACAGGAAAAAAATAAAAATTTCGATAAAATTATCCGTTTTCGTCCCTTTTTTCGGTAATTTAATGATAGAATGATGAAGATAAACGAGTAAATTGAGGAAAAAAATAAAAATTTCGCTAAAATTATCCGTTTTCGTCCCTTTATTCGGTATTTCGTCATAATATATGGAAAAAAATTGAGTAAATAGAGGAAAAAAATAGAAATTTCGTTAAAATTATCCGTTTTCGTCCCTTTTCTCGGTAATTTCGTCATAAAATGATGAAGAAAAACGAGTAAATCGAGGAAAAAAATAAAAATTTCGCTAAAATTATCATTTTCGTCCCTTTTTTCGGTAATTTCGTCATAAAATGAAGAAAAAAAACGAGCAAATAGAGGAAAAAAATAGAAATTTCGCTAAACTTATCCGTTTTTGTCCCTTTTATTGGTAATTTCGTCATGAAATGAAGAAAAAAAACGAGTAAATAGAGGAAAAAAATAAAAATTTCGATAAAATTATCCGTTTTCGTCCCTATTTTCGGTAATTTCGACATAAAATGAGGAAAAAAATAGAGTAAATAGAGGAAAAAAATAGATATTTCAATAAAATTATCCGTTTTCGTCCATTTTTTTGGTAATTTCGACATAAAATGAGAAAAAAAAACGAGTAAATAGAGGAAAAAATAGAAATTTCGCGAAAATTATCCGTTTTCGTCCCTTTTTTCGGTAATTTCGTGATAAAATGACGAAGAAAAACGAGTAAATTGAGGAAAAAAATAAAAATTTCGCTAAAATTATCCGTTTTCGTCCCTTTTTTCGGTAATTTCGTCATAAAATGAAGAAAAAAACGAGTAAATTGAGGAAAACAAAGAAATTTCTCTAAAATTATCCGTTTTCGTCCCTTTTTTCGGTAATTTCGTCCTAAAATGAGGAAAAAAAACGAGTAAATAGAGGAAAAAAATAAAAATTTCGATAAATTTATCCGATTTCGTCCCTTTTTTTGGTAATTTTGACATAAAATGAGGAAAAAAAACGAGTAAATAGAGGAAAAAAATAAAAATTTCGCTAAAATTATCCGTTACCGTCCCTTTTTTGGTAATTTCGTCATAAAATGAGGAAAAAAACGCTTAAATTGAGTAAAAAAAATTAAAATTTCGCTAAAATTATCCGTTTTCGTCCCTTTTTTCGGTAATTTTGACATGAAATGAGGAAAAAAAACGAGTATATAGAGGAAAAAATAGAAATAACGCTAAAATTATCCTTTTTCGTCCCTTTTTTTCGGTAATTTAGTGATAAAATGATGAAGAAAAACGAGTAAATTGAGGAAGAAAATAAAAATTTCGCTAAAATTATTCGTTTTTGTCCCTTTTTTCGGCAATTTCGTCATAAAATGAAGAAAAAAAACGAGTAAATTGAGAAAAAAAATAGAAATTTCGCATTATCCGTTTTCGTCCCTTTTTTCGGTAATTTCGTAATGAAATGAGGAAAAAAAAGAGTAAATACAGGAAAAAAATAAAAATTTCGCTAAAATTATCCGTTTTCGTCCCTTTATTCGGTATTTCGTCATAATATATGGAAAAAAATTGAGTAAATAGAGGAAAAAAATAGAAATTTCGTTAAAATTATCCGTTTTCGTCCCTTTTCTCGGTAATTTCGTCATAAAATGATGAAGAAAAACGAGTAAATTGAGTAAAAAAAAAAATTTCGCTAAAATTATCATTTTCGTCCCTTTTTTCGTAATTTCGTCATAAAATGAAGAAAAAAAACGAGCAAATAGAGGAAAAAAATAGAAATTTCGCTAAACTTATCCGTTTTTGTCCCTTTTATTGGTAATTTCGTCATGAAATGAAGAAAAAAAACGAGTAAATAGAGGAAAAAAATAAAAATTTCGATAAAATTATCCGTTTTCGTCCCTATTTTCGGTAATTTCGACATAAAATGAGGAAAAAAATAGAGTAAATAGAGGAAAAAAATATATATTTCAATAAAATTATCCGTTTTCGTCCCTTTTTTTGGTAATTTCGACATAAAATGAGAAAAAAAACGAGTAAATAGAGGAAAAAATAGAAATTTCGCTAAAATTATCCGTTTTCGTCCCTTTTTTCGGTAATTTCGTGATAAAATGATGAAGAAAAACGAGTAAATTGAGGAAAAAAATAAAAATTTCGCTAAAATTATCCGTTTTCGTCCCTTTTTTCGGTAATTTCGTCATAAAATGAAGAAAAAAACGAGTAAATTGAGGAAAAAAAAGAAATTTCCCTAAAATTATCCGTTTTCGTCCCTTTTTTCGGTAATTTCGTCCTAAAATGAGGAAAAAAAAACGAGTAAATAGAGGAAAAAAATAAAAATTTCGATAAATTTATCCGATTTCGTCCCTTTTTTTGGTAATTTCGTCATAAAATGATGAAGAAAAACGAGTAAATTGAGTAAAAAAAAAAATTTCGCTAAAATTATCATTTTCGTCCCTTTTTTCGTAATTTCGTCATAAAATGAAGAAAAAAAACGAGCAAATAGAGGAAAAAAATAGAAATTTCGCTAAACTTATCCGTTTTTGTCCCTTTTATTGGTAATTTCGTCATGAAATGAAGAAAAAAAACGAGTAAATAGAGGAAAAAAATAAAAATTTCGATAAAATTATCCGTTTTCGTCCCTTTTTTCGGTAATTTCGTCCTAAAATGAGGAAAAAAAACGAGTAAATAGAGGAAAAAAATAAAAATTTCGATAAATTTATCCGATTTCGTCCCTTTTTTTGGTAATTTTGACATAAAATGAGGAAAAAAAACGAGTAAATAGAGGAAAAAAATAAAAATTTCGCTAAAATTATCCGTTACCGTCCCTTTTTTGGTAATTTCGTCATGAAATGAGGAAGAAAAACGAGTATATAGAGGAAAAAATAGAAATAACGCTAAAATTATCCTTTTTCGTCCCTTTTTTCGGTAATTTAGTGATAAAATGATGAAGAAAAACGAGTAAATTGAGGAAGAAAATAAAAATTTCGCTAAAATTATTCGTTTTTGTCCCTTTTTTCGGCAATTTCGTCATAAAATGAAGAAAAAAAACGAGTAAATTGAGAAAAAAAATAGAAATTTCGCTAAAATTATCCGTTTTCGTCCCTTTTTTCGGTAATTTCGTAATGAAATGAGGAAAAAAAAGAGTAAATACAGGAAAAAAATAAAAATTTCGATAAAATTATCCGTTTTCGTCCCTTTTTTCGGTAATTTAATGATAGAATGATGAAGATAAACGAGTAAATTGAGGAAAAAAATAAAAATTTCGCTAAAATTATCCGTTTTCGTCCCTTTATTCGGTATTTCGTCATAATATATGGAAAAAAATTGAGTAAATAGAGGAAAAAAATAGAAATTTCGTTAAAATTATCCGTTTTCGTCCCTTTTCTCGGTAATTTCGTCATAAAATGATGAAGAAAAACGAGTAAATCGAGGAAAAAAATAAAAATTTCGCTAAAATTATCATTTTTGTCCCTTTTATTGGTAATTTCGTCATGAAATGAAGAAAAAAAACGAGTTAATAGAGGAAAAAAATAAAAATTTCGATAAAATTATCCGTTTTCGTCCCTATTTTCGGTAATTTCGACATAAAATGAGGAAAAAAATAGAGTAAATAGAGGAAAAAAATAGATATTTCAATAAAATTATCCGTTTTCGTCCATTTTTTTGGTAATTTCGACATAAAATGAGAAAAAAAAACGAGTAAATAGAGGAAAAAATAGAAATTTCGCGAAAATTATCCGTTTTCGTCCCTTTTTTCGGTAATTTCGTGATAAAATGACGAAGAAAAACGAGTAAATTGAGGAAAAAAATAAAAATTTCGCTAAAATTATCCGTTTTCGTCCCTTTTTTCGGTAATTTCGTCATAAAATGAAGAAAAAAACGAGTAAATTGAGGAAAACAAAGAAATTTCTCTAAAATTATCCGTTTTCGTCCCTTTTTTCGGTAATTTCGTCCTAAAATGAGGAAAAAAAACGAGTAAATAGAGGAAAAAAATAAAAATTTCGATAAATTTATCCGATTTCGTCCCTTTTTTTGGTAATTTTGACATAAAATGAGGAAAAAAAACGAGTAAATAGAGGAAAAAAATAAAAATTTCGCTAAAATTATCCGTTACCGTCCCTTTTTTGGTAATTTCGTCATAAAATGAGGAAAAAAACGCTTAAATTGAGTAAAAAAAATTAAAATTTCGCTAAAATTATCCGTTTTCGTCCCTTTTTTCGGTAATTTTGACATGAAATGAGGAAAAAAAACGAGTATATAGAGGAAAAAATAGAAATAACGCTAAAATTATCCTTTTTCGTCCCTTTTTTTCGGTAATTTAGTGATAAAATGATGAAGAAAAACGAGTAAATTGAGGAAGAAAATAAAAATTTCGCTAAAATTATTCGTTTTTGTCCCTTTTTTCGGCAATTTCGTCATAAAATGAAGAAAAAAAACGAGTAAATTGAGAAAAAAAATAGAAATTTCGCATTATCCGTTTTCGTCCCTTTTTTCGGTAATTTCGTAATGAAATGAGGAAAAAAAAGAGTAAATACAGGAAAAAAATAAAAATTTCGCTAAAATTATCCGTTTTCGTCCCTTTATTCGGTATTTCGTCATAATATATGGAAAAAAATTGAGTAAATAGAGGAAAAAAATAGAAATTTCGTTAAAATTATCCGTTTTCGTCCCTTTTCTCGGTAATTTCGTCATAAAATGATGAAGAAAAACGAGTAAATTGAGTAAAAAAAAAAATTTCGCTAAAATTATCATTTTCGTCCCTTTTTTCGTAATTTCGTCATAAAATGAAGAAAAAAAACGAGCAAATAGAGGAAAAAAATAGAAATTTCGCTAAACTTATCCGTTTTTGTCCCTTTTATTGGTAATTTCGTCATGAAATGAAGAAAAAAAACGAGTAAATAGAGGAAAAAAATAAAAATTTCGATAAAATTATCCGTTTTCGTCCCTATTTTCGGTAATTTCGACATAAAATGAGGAAAAAAATAGAGTAAATAGAGGAAAAAAATATATATTTCAATAAAATTATCCGTTTTCGTCCCTTTTTTTGGTAATTTCGACATAAAATGAGAAAAAAAACGAGTAAATAGAGGAAAAAATAGAAATTTCGCTAAAATTATCCGTTTTCGTCCCTTTTTTCGGTAATTTCGTGATAAAATGATGAAGAAAAACGAGTAAATTGAGGAAAAAAATAAAAATTTCGCTAAAATTATCCGTTTTCGTCCCTTTTTTCGGTAATTTCGTCATAAAATGAAGAAAAAAACGAGTAAATTGAGGAAAAAAAAGAAATTTCCCTAAAATTATCCGTTTTCGTCCCTTTTTTCGGTAATTTCGTCCTAAAATGAGGAAAAAAAAACGAGTAAATAGAGGAAAAAAATAAAAATTTCGATAAATTTATCCGATTTCGTCCCTTTTTTTGGTAATTTCGACATAAAATGAGGAAAAAAAACGAGTAAATAGAGGAAAAAAATAAAAATTTCGCTAAAATTATCCGTTACCGTCCCTTTTTTGGTAATTTCTTCATAAAATGAGGAAAAAAACGCTTAAATTGAGTAAAAAAAATTAAAATTTCGCTAAAATTATCCGTTTTCGTCCCTTTTTTCGGTAATTTTGACATAAAATGAGGAAAAAAAACGAGTATATAGAGGAAAAAATAGAAATAACGCTAAAATTATCCTTTTTAGTCCCTTTTTTCGGTAATTTAGTGATAAAATGATGAAGAAAAACGAGTAAATTGAGGAAAAAAATAAAAATTTCGCTATAATTATTCGTTTTTGTCCCTTTTTTCGGCAATTTCGTCATAAAATGAAGAAAAATAACGAGTAAATTGAGAAAAAAAATAGAAATTTCGCTAAAATTATCCGTTTTCGTCCCTTTTTTTGGTAATTTCATAATGAAATGAGGAAAAAAAAGAGTAAATACAGGAAAAAAATAAAAATTTCGATAAAATTATCCGTTTTCGTCCCTTTTTTCGGTAATTTAATGATAGAATGATGAAGATAAACGAGTAAATTGAGGAAAAAAATAAAAATTTCGCTAAAATTATCCGTTTTCGTCCCTTTATTCGGTATTTCGTCATAATATATGGAAAAAAATTGAGTAAATAGAGGAAAAAAATAGAAATTTCGTTAAAATTATCCGTTTTCGTCCCTTTTCTCGGTAATTTCGTGATAAAATGATGAAGAAAAACGAGTTAATTAAGGAAAAAAATTCGCTAAAATTATCCGTTTTCGTCCCATTTTTTCGGTAATTTCGTCATGAAATGAGGAAAAAAACGAGTAAATAGAGGAAAAAAATAAAAATTTCGATAAAATTATCCGTTTTCGTCCCTTTTTTCGGTAATTTCGACATAAAATGAGGAAAACAACGAGTAAATAGAGGAAAAAATAGAAATTTCGGTAAAATTATCCGTTTTCGTCCCTTTTTTCGGTAATTTCTTGATAAAATGATGAAAAAAAAAACGAGCAAATAGAGGAAAAAAATAGAAATTTCACTAAAATTATCCGTTTTCGTCCCTTTTTTCGGTAATTTAGTCTAAAAATGATGAAGAAAAACGAGTAAATTGAGCAAAAAAAAATAAAATTTCGCTAAAATTATCCGTTTTCGTCCCATTATTCGGTAATTTCGTCATAAAATGATGAAGAAAAACGAGTAAATTGAGGAAAAAAATAAAAATTTCGCTAAAATTATCATTTTCGTCCCTTTTTTCGGTAATTTCGTCATAAAATGAAGAAAAAAAACGAGCAAATTGAGGAAAAAAATAAAAATTTCGCTAAAATTATCATTTTCGTCCCTTTTTTCAGTAATTTCGTCATAAAATGAAGAAAAAAAACGAGCAAATAGAGGAAAAAATAGAAATTTCGCTAAAATTATCCGTTTTCGTCCCTTTTTTCGGTAATTTCGTGATAAAATGATGAAGAAAAACGAGTAAATTGAGGAAAAAAATAAAAATTTCGCTAAAATTATCCGTTTTCGTCCCTTTTTTCGGTAATTTCGTCATAAAATGAAGAAAAAAACGAGTAAATTGAGGAAAAACAAGAAATTTCACTAAAATTATCCGTTTTCGTCCTTTTTTTCGGTAATTTCGTCATTAAATGAAGAAAAAAAACGAGCAAATAGAGGAAAAAATAGAAATTTTGCTAAAAATATCTGTTTTCGTCCCTTTTAAGGGTAATTTCGTCATAAAATGAGGAAAAAATCGAGAAAATAGAGGATAAAATCGATATTTCCCTAAAATTATCCGTTTTCGTCCCTTTTTTCGGTAATTTCGTCCTAAAATGAGGAAAAAAAAACAAGTAAATAGAGGGAAAAAATAAAAATTTCGATAAATTTATCCGTTTTCGTCCCTTTTTTTGGTAATTTCGACATAAAATGAGGAAAAAAAACGAGTAAATAGAGGAAAAAAATACAAATTTCGCTAAAATTATCCGTTACCTTCCCTTTTTTGGTAATTTCGTCATAAAATGAGGAAAAAAACGCTTAAATTGAGTAAAAAAAATTAAAATTTCGCTAAATTATCCGTTTTCGTCCCTTTTTTCGGTAATTTTGACATAAAATGAGGAAAAAAAAAGAGTTAATAGAGGAAAAAATTGAAATAACGCTAAAATTATCCTTTTTCGTCCCTTTTTTTGGTAATTTAGTGATAAAATGATGAAGAAAAACGAGTAAATTGAGGAAAAAAATAAAAATTTCGCTAAAATTATTCGTTTTTGTCCCTTTTTTCGGTAATTTCGTCATAAAATGAAGAAAAAAACGAGTAAATTGAGAAAAAAAAATAGAAATTTCGCTAAAATTATCCGTTTTCGTCCCTTTTTTCGGTAATTTCGTAATGAAATGAGGGAAAAAAACGAGTAAATTGAGGAAAAAAATAGAAATTTCGCTAAAATTATCCGTTTTCGACCCTTTTTTCGGTAATTTAATGATAGAATGATGAAGATAAACGAGTAAATAGAGGAAAAAAATAAAAATTTCGCTAAAATTATCCGTTTTCGTCCCTTTTTTCGGTAATTTCGTGATAAAATGATGAAGAAAAACGAGTAAATTAAGGAAAAAAATAAAAAAATCGCTAAAATTATACGTTTTCGTCCCTTTTTTCGGTAATTTCGTCATTAAATGAAGTGAAAAAACGAGCAAATAGAGAAAAAAATTAGAAATTTCGCAAAAATTATCCGCTTTCGTCCCTTTTTTCGGTAATTTCGTCATGAAATGAGGAAAAAAACGAGTAAATTGAGGAAAAAAATAAAAATTTCGATAAAACTATCCGTTGAAGTCCTTTTTTTCGGTAATTTCGACATAAAATGAGGAAAAAACGAGTAAATAGAGGAAAAAATAGAAATTTCGGTAAAATTATCCGTTTTCCTCCCTTTTTTCGGTAATTTCGGCAGGAAATGAGGAAAAAAAATGAGTAAATAGAGGAAAAAAATAAAAATTTCGATAAAATTATCCGTTTTCGTCCCTTTTTTCGGTAATTTCGACATAAAATGAGGAAAAAAACGAGTTAATAGAGGAAAAAATAGAAATTTTGCTAAAATTATCCGTTTTCGTCCCTTTTTTCGGTAATTCCGTCATAAAATGAGGAAAAAAAAGAGTAAATTGAAGGAAAAACTAAAAACTTCGCTAAAATTATCCGTTACCGTCCCTTTTTTGGTAATTTCGTCATAAAATGAGGAAAAAAAAAAAATTTCGATAAAATTATCCGTTTTCGTCCCTTTTTTCGGTAATTTAATGATAGAATGATGAAGATAAACGAGTAAATTGAGGAAAAAAATAAAAATTTCGCTAAAATTATCCGTTTTCGTCCCTTTATTCGGTATTTCGTCATAATATATGGAAAAAAATTGAGTAAATAGAGGAAAAAAATAGAAATTTCGTTAAAATTATCCGTTTTCGTCCCTTTTCTCGGTAATTTCGTCATAAAATGATGAAGAAAAACGAGTAAATTGAGGAAAAAAATAAAAATTTCGCTAAAATTATCATTTTCGTCCCTTTTTTCGGTAATTTCGTCATAAAATGAAGAAAAAAAACGAGCAAATAGAGGAAAAAAATAGAAATTTCGCTAAACTTATCCGTTTTTGTCCCTTTTATTGGTAATTTCGTCATGAAATGAAGAAAAAAAACGAGTAAATAGAGGAAAAAAATAAAAATTTCGATAAAATTATCCGTTTTCGTCCCTATTTTCGGTAATTTCGACATAAAATGAGGAAAAAAATAGAGTAAATAGAGGAAAAAAATAAAAATTTCGATAAAATTATCCGTTTTCGTCCCATTTTTTCGGTAATTTCGTCATGAAATGAGGAAAAAAACGAGTAAATAGAGGAAAAAAATAAAAATTTCGATAAAATTATCCGTTTTCGTCCCTTTTTTCGGTAATTTCGACATAAAATGAGGAAAACAACGAGTAAATAGAGGAAAAAATAGAAATTTCGGTAAAATTATCCGTTTTCGTCCCTTTTTTCGGTAATTTCTTGATAAAATGATGAAAAAAAAACGAGCAAATAGAGGAAAAAAATAGAAATTTCACTAAAATTATCCGTTTTCGTCCCTTTTTTCGGTAATTTAGTAATAAAATGATGAAGAAAAACGAGTAAATTGAGCAAAAAAAAATAAAATTTCGCTAAAATTATTCGTTTTCGTCCCATTATTCGGTAATTTCGTCATAAAATGATGAAGAAAAACGAGTAAATTGAGGAAAAAAATAAAAATTTCGCTAAAATTATCATTTTCCTCCCTTTTTTCGGTAATTTCGTCATAAAATGAAGAAAAAAAACGAGCAAATTGAGGAAAAAAATAAAAATTTCGCTAAAATTATAATTTTCGTCCCTTTTTTCAGTAATTTCGTCATAAAATGAAGAAAAAAAACGAGCAAATAGAGGAAAAAATAGAAATTTCGCTAAAATTATCCGTTTTCGTCCCTTTTTTCGGTAATTTCGTGATAAAATGATGAAGAAAAACGAGTAAATTGAGGAAAAAAATAAAAATTTCGCTAAAATTATCCGTTTTCGTCCCTTTTTTCGGTAATTTCGTCATAAAATGAAGTAAAAAACGAGTAAATTGAGGAAAAACAAGAAATTTCGCTAAAATTATCCGTTTTCGTCCTTTTTTTCGGTAATTTCGTCATTAAATGAAGAAAAAAAACGAGCAAATAGAGGAAAAAATAGAAATTTTGCTAAAAATATCTGTTTTCGTCCCTTTTAAGGGTAATTTCGTCATAAAATGAGGAAAAAATCGAGAAAATAGAGGATAAAAACGATATTTCCCTAAAATTATCCGTTTTCGTCCCTTTTTTCGGTAATTTCGTCCTAAAATGAGGAAAAAAAAACAAGTAAATAGAGGGAAAAAATAAAAATTTCGATAAATTTATCCGTTTTCGTCCCTTTTTTTGGTAATTTCGACATAAAATGAGGAAAAAAAACGAGTAAATAGAGGAAAAAAATACAAATTTCGCTAAAATTATCCGTTACCTTCCCTTTTTTGGTAATTTCGTCATAAAATGAGGAAAAAAAACGCTTAAATTGAGTAAAAAAAATTAAAATTTCGCTAAATTATCCGTTTTCGTCCCTTTTTTCGGTAATTTTGACATAAAATGAGGAAAAAAAAAGAGTTAATAGAGGAAAAAATAGAAATAACGCTAAAATTATCCTTTTTCGTCCCTTTTTTTGGTAATTTAGTGATAAAATGATGAAGAAAAACGAGTAAATTGAGGAAAAAAATAAAAATTTCGCTAAAATTATTCGTTTTTGTCCCTTTTTTCGGTAATTTCGTCATAAAATGAAGAAAAAAACGAGTAAATTGAGAAAAAAAAATAGAAATTTCGCTAAAATTATCCGTTTTCGTCCCTTTTTTCGGTAATTTCGTAATGAAATGAGGGAAAAAAACGAGTAAATTGAGGAAAAAAATAGAAATTTCGCTAAAATTATCCGTTTTCGACCCTTTTTTCGGTAATTTAATGATAGAATGATGAAGATAAACGAGTAAATAGAGGAAAAAAATAAAAATTTCGCTAAAATTATCCGTTTTCGTCCCTTTTTTCGGTAATTTCGTGATAAAATGATGAAGAAAAACGAGTAAATTAAGGAAAAAAATAAAAAATTCGCTAAAATTATACGTTTTCGTCCCTTTTTTCGGTAATTTCGTCATTAAATGAAGTGAAAAAACGAGCAAATAGAGAAAAAAATTAGAAATTTCGCAAAAATTATCCGCTTTCGTCCCTTTTTTCGGTAATTTCGTCATGAAATGAGGAAAAAAACGAGTAAATTGAGGAAAAAAATAAAAATTTCGATAAAACTATCCGTTGAAGTCCTTTTTTTCGGTAATTTCGACATAAAATGAGGAAAAAACGAGTAAATAGAGGAAAAAATAGAAATTTCGGTAAAATTATCCGTTTTCCTCCCTTTTTTCGGTAATTTCGGCAGGAAATGAGGAAAAAAAATGAGTAAATAGAGGAAAAAAATAAAAATTTCGATAAAATTATCCGTTTTCGTCCCTTTTTTCGGTAATTTCGACATAAAATGAGGAAAAAAACGAGTTAATAGAGGAAAAAATAGAAATTTTGCTAAAATTATCCGTTTTCGTCCCTTTTTTCGGTAATTCCGTCATAAAATGAGGAAAAAAAAGAGTAAATTGAAGGAAAAACTAAAAACTTCGCTAAAATTATCCGTTACCGTCCCTTTTTTGGTAATTTCGTCATAAAATGAGGAAAAAAAAAAAATTTCGAAAAAATTATCCGTTACCGTCCCTTTTTTGGTAATTTCGTCATAAATTGAGGAAAAAAATAAAAATTTCGAAAAAATTATCCGTTTTCGTCCCTTTTTTCGGTAATTTCGTGATTAAATTATGAAGAAAAAGAGTAAATTGAGTAAAAAAAATTAAAATTTCGCTAAAATTATCCGTTTTCGTCCCTTTTTTCGGTAATTTTGACATAAAATGAGGAAAAAAAAACGAGTAAATAGGGGAAAAAATAGAAATTACGCTAAAATTATCCGTTTTCGTCCCTTTTTTCGGTAATTTAGTGATAAAATGAAGAAGAAAAACGAGTAAATTGAGGAAAAAAATAAAAATTTCGCTAAAATTATCCGTTTTCGTCCCTTTTTTCGGTAATTTCGACATAAAATGAAGAAAAAAACTAGTAAATTGAGGAAAAAAATAGAAATTTTGCTAAAATTATCCGTTTTCGTCCCTTTTTTCGGTAATTTCGTCATGAAATGAGGAGAAAAAAAAGAGTAAATAGAGGAAAAAATAGAAATTACGCTAAAATTATCCGTTTTCGTCCCTTTTTTCGGGAATTTCGTGATAAAATGATGAAGAAAAACGAGTAAATTGAGGAAAAAAATAAAAATTTCGCTTAAATTATCAGTTTTCGTCCCTTTTTTCGGTAATTTCGTCATAAAATGAAGAAAAAAACGAGTAAATTTAGGAAAAAAAAGAAATTTCGCTAAAATTATCCGTTTTCGTCCCTTTTGTCGGTAATTTTTATGATAGAATGATGAAGAAAAACGAGTAAATTTGGGAAAAAAAAAAAATTCGCTAAAATTATCCGTTTTCGTCCCTTTTTTCGGTAATTTCGTCCTAAAATGAGGAAAAAAAACGAGTAAATAGAGGGAGAAATAAAAATTTCGATAAATTTATCCGTTTTCGTCCCTTTTTTTGGTAATTTCGACATAAAAAGAGGAAAAAAAACGAGTAAATAGAGGAAAAAAATAAAAATTTCGCTAAAATTATCCGTTACCGTCCCTTTTTTGGTAATTTCGTCATAAAATGAGGAAAAAAACGCTTAAATTGAGTAAAAAAAATTAAAATTTCGCTAAAATTATCCGTTTTCGTCCCTTTTTTCGGTAATTTTGACATAAAATGAGGAAAAAAACGAGTTAATAGAAAAAAAAATAGAAATAACGCTAAAATTATCCTTTTTCGTCCCTTTTTTCGGTAATTTAGTGATAAAATGATGAAGAAAAACGAGTAAATTGAGCAAAAAAAAATAAAATTTCGCTAAAATTATTCGTTTTCGTCCCATTATTCGGTAATTTCGTCATAAAATGATGAAGAAAAACGAGTAAATTGAGGAAAAAAATAAAAATTTCGCTAAAATTATCATTTTCCTCCCTTTTTTCGGTAATTTCGTCATAAAATGAAGAAAAAAAACGAGCAAATTGAGGAAAAAAATAAAAATTTCGCTAAAATTATAATTTTCGTCCCTTTTTTCAGTAATTTCGTCATAAAATGAAGAAAAAAAACGAGCAAATAGAGGAAAAAATAGAAATTTCGCTAAAATTATCCGTTTTCGTCCCTTTTTTCGGTAATTTCGTGATAAAATGATGAAGAAAAACGAGTAAATTGAGGAAAAAAATAAAAATTTCGCTAAAATTATCCGTTTTCGTCCCTTTTTTCGGTAATTTCGTCATAAAATGAAGTAAAAAACGAGTAAATTGAGGAAAAACAAGAAATTTCGCTAAAATTATCCGTTTTCGTCCTTTTTTTCGGTAATTTCGTCATTAAATGAAGAAAAAAAACGAGCAAATAGAGGAAAAAATAGAAATTTTGCTAAAAATATCTGTTTTCGTCCCTTTTAAGGGTAATTTCGTCATAAAATGAGGAAAAAATCGAGAAAATAGAGGATAAAAACGATATTTCCCTAAAATTATCCGTTTTCGTCCCTTTTTTCGGTAATTTCGTCCTAAAATGAGGAAAAAAAAACAAGTAAATAGAGGGAAAAAATAAAAATTTCGATAAATTTATCCGTTTTCGTCCCTTTTTTTGGTAATTTCGACATAAAATGAGGAAAAAAAACGAGTAAATAGAGGAAAAAAATACAAATTTCGCTAAAATTATCCGTTACCTTCCCTTTTTTGGTAATTTCGTCATAAAATGAGGAAAAAAAACGCTTAAATTGAGTAAAAAAAATTAAAATTTCGCTAAATTATCCGTTTTCGTCCCTTTTTTCGGTAATTTTGACATAAAATGAGGAAAAAAAAAGAGTTAATAGAGGAAAAAATAGAAATAACGCTAAAATTATCCTTTTTCGTCCCTTTTTTTGGTAATTTAGTGATAAAATGATGAAGAAAAACGAGTAAATTGAGGAAAAAAATAAAAATTTCGCTAAAATTATTCGTTTTTGTCCCTTTTTTCGGTAATTTCGTCATAAAATGAAGAAAAAAACGAGTAAATTGAGAAAAAAAAATAGAAATTTCGCTAAAATTATCCGTTTTCGTCCCTTTTTTCGGTAATTTCGTAATGAAATGAGGGAAAAAAACGAGTAAATTGAGGAAAAAAATAGAAATTTCGCTAAAATTATCCGTTTTCGACCCTTTTTTCGGTAATTTAATGATAGAATGATGAAGATAAACGAGTAAATAGAGGAAAAAAATAAAAATTTCGCTAAAATTATCCGTTTTCGTCCCTTTTTTCGGTAATTTCGTGATAAAATGATGAAGAAAAACGAGTAAATTAAGGAAAAAAATAAAAAATTCGCTAAAATTATACGTTTTCGTCCCTTTTTTCGGTAATTTCGTCATTAAATGAAGTGAAAAAACGAGCAAATAGAGAAAAAAATTAGAAATTTCGCAAAAATTATCCGCTTTCGTCCCTTTTTTCGGTAATTTCGTCATGAAATGAGGAAAAAAACGAGTAAATTGAGGAAAAAAATAAAAATTTCGATAAAACTATCCGTTGAAGTCCTTTTTTTCGGTAATTTCGACATAAAATGAGGAAAAAACGAGTAAATAGAGGAAAAAATAGAAATTTCGGTAAAATTATCCGTTTTCCTCCCTTTTTTCGGTAATTTCGGCAGGAAATGAGGAAAAAAAATGAGTAAATAGAGGAAAAAAATAAAAATTTCGATAAAATTATCCGTTTTCGTCCCTTTTTTCGGTAATTTCGACATAAAATGAGGAAAAAAACGAGTTAATAGAGGAAAAAATAGAAATTTTGCTAAAATTATCCGTTTTCGTCCCTTTTTTCGGTAATTCCGTCATAAAATGAGGAAAAAAAAGAGTAAATTGAAGGAAAAACTAAAAACTTCGCTAAAATTATCCGTTACCGTCCCTTTTTTGGTAATTTCGTCATAAAATGAGGAAAAAAAAAAAATTTCGAAAAAATTATCCGTTACCGTCCCTTTTTTGGTAATTTCGTCATAAATTGAGGAAAAAAATAAAAATTTCGAAAAAATTATCCGTTTTCGTCCCTTTTTTCGGTAATTTCGTGATTAAATTATGAAGAAAAAGAGTAAATTGAGTAAAAAAAATTAAAATTTCGCTAATATTATCCGTTTTCGTCCCTTTTTTCGGTAATTTTGACATAAAATGAGGAAAAAAAAACGAGTAAATAGGGGAAAAAATAGAAATTACGCTAAAATTATCCGTTTTCGTCCCTTTTTTCGGTAATTTAGTGATAAAATGAAGAAGAAAAACGAGTAAATTGAGGAAAAAAATAAAAATTTCGCTAAAATTATCCGTTTTCGTCCCTTTTTTCGGTAATTTCGACATAAAATGAAGAAAAAAACTAGTAAATTGAGGAAAAAAATAGAAATTTTGCTAAAATTATCCGTTTTCGTCCCTTTTTTCGGTAATTTCGTCATGAAATGAGGAGAAAAAAAAGAGTAAATAGAGGAAAAAATAGAAATTACGCTAAAATTATCCGTTTTCGTCCCTTTTTTCGGGAATTTCGTGATAAAATGATGAAGAAAAACGAGTAAATTGAGGAAAAAAATAAAAATTTCGCTTAAATTATCAGTTTTCGTCCCTTTTTTCGGTAATTTCGTCATAAAATGAAGAAAAAAACGAGTAAATTTAGGAAAAAAAAGAAATTTCGCTAAAATTATCCGTTTTCGTCCCTTTTGTCGGTAATTTTTATGATAGAATGATGAAGAAAAACGAGTAAATTTGGGAAAAAAAAAAAATTCGCTAAAATTATCCGTTTTCGTCCCTTTTTTCGGTAATTTCGTCCTAAAATGAGGAAAAAAAACGAGTAAATAGAGGGAGAAATAAAAATTTCGATAAATTTATCCGTTTTCGTCCCTTTTTTTGGTAATTTCGACATAAAAAGAGGAAAAAAAACGAGTAAATAGAGGAAAAAAATAAAAATTTCGCTAAAATTATCCGTTACCGTCCCTTTTTTGGTAATTTCGTCATAAAATGAGGAAAAAAACGCTTAAATTGAGTAAAAAAAATTAAAATTTCGCTAAAATTATCCGTTTTCGTCCCTTTTTTCGGTAATTTTGACATAAAATGAGGAAAAAAACGAGTTAATAGAAAAAAAAATAGAAATAACGCTAAAATTATCCTTTTTCGTCCCTTTTTTCGGTAATTTAGTGATAAAATGATGAAGAAAAACGAGTAAATTGAGGAAAAAAATAAAAATTTCGCTAAAATTATTCGTTTTTGTCCCTTTTTTCGGTAATTTCGTCATAAAATGAAGAAAAAAACGAGTAAATTGAGAAAAAAAAATAGAAATTTCGCTAAAATTATCCGTTTTCGTCCCTTTTTTCGGTAATTTCGTAATGAAATGAGGAAAAAAAAAGAGTAAATAGAGGAAAAAAATAAAAATTTCGATAAAATTATCCGTTTTCGTCCCTTTTTTCGGTAATTTAATGATAGAATGGTGAAGATAAACGAGTAAATAGAGGAAAAAAATAAAAATTTCGCTAAAATTATCCGTTTTCGTCCCTTTATTCGGTAATTTTGTCATAAAATATGGCAAAAAATTGAGTAAATAGAGGAAAAAATAGAAATTTCGTTAAAATTATCCGTTTTCGTCCCTTTTCTTGGTAATTTCGTGATAAAATGATAAAGAAAAACGAGTTAATTAAGGAAAAAAATAAAAAATTCGCTAAAATTATCCGTTTTCGTCCCATTTTTTCGGTAATTTCGTCATGAAATGAGGAAAAAAACGAGTAAATAGAGGAAAAAAATAAAAATTTCGATAAAATTATCCGTTTTCGTCCCTTTTTTCGGTAATTTAGACATAAAATGAGGAAAACAACGAGTAAATAGAGGAAAAAATAGAAATTTCGGTAAAATTATCCGTTTTCGTCCCTTTTTTCGGTAATTTCTTGATAAAATGATGAAAAAAAACGAGCAAATAGAGGAAAAAAATAGAAATTTCACTAAAATTATCCGTTTTCGTCCCTTTTTTCGGTAATTTAGTGATAAAATGATGAAGAAGAACGAGTAAATTGAGCAAAAAAAAATAAAAATTTCGCTAAAATTATCCGTTTTCGTCCCATTATTCGGTAATTTCGTCATAAAATGTGGAAAAAAATCGAGTAAATAGAGGAAAAAATTTAAAAATTTCGCAAAAATAATCCGTTTTCGTCCCTTTTTTCGGTAATTTCGACATAAAATCAGGAAAACAACGAGTAAATAGAGGAAAAAATAGAAATTTCGGTAAAATTATCCGTTTTCGTCCCTTTTTTCGGTAATTTCTTGATAAAATGATGAAAAAAAACGAGCAAATAGAGGAAAAAAATAGAAATTTCACTAAAATTATCCGTTTTCATCCCTTTTTTCGGTAATTTCGTGATAAAATGATGAAGAAAAACGATTACATTAAGGAAAGAAATAAAAAATTCGCTAAAATTAAACGTTTTCGTCCCTTTTTTCGGTAATTTCGTCATTAAATGAAGAAAAAAAATGAGCAAATAGAGGAAAAAATTAGAAATTTCGCAAAAATTATCCGTTTTCGTCCCTTTTTTCGGTAATTTCGTCATGAAATGAGGAAAAAAACGAGTAAATTGAGGAAAAAAATAAAAATTTCGACAAAATTATCCGTTTAAGTCCTTTTTTTCGGTAATTTCGACAAAAAATGAGGAAAAAACGAGTAAATAGAGGAAAAAAAAGAAATTTCGGTAAAATTATCCGTTTTCCTCCATTTTTTCGGTAATTTCGGCAGGAAATGAGGAAAAAAAACGAGTAAATAGAGGAAAAAAATAAAAATTTCGATAAAATTATCCGTTTTCGTCCCTTTTTTTGGTAATTTCGACATGAAATGAGGAAAAAAACGAGTAAATAGAGGAAAAAAATAAAAATTTCGATAAAATTATCTGTTTTCGTCCCTTTTTTCGGTAATTTAGACATAAAATGAGGAAAACAACGAGTAAATAGAGGAAAAAATAGAAATTTCGGTAAAATTATCCGTTTTCCTCCCTTTTTTCGGTAATTTCGGCAGGAAATGAGGAAAAAAAATGAGTAAATAGAGGAAAAAAATAAAAATTTCGATAAAATTATCCGTTTTCGTCCGTTTTTCGGTAATTTCGACATAAAATGAGGAAAAAAACGAGTTAATAGAGGAAAAAATAGAAATTTCGCTAAAATTATCCGTTTTCGTCCCTTTTTTCGGTAATTTCGTAATGAAATGAGGGAAAAAAACGAGTAAATTGAGGAAAAAAATAGAAATTTCGCTAAAATTATCCGTTTTCGACCCTTTTTTCGGTAATTTAATGATAGAATGATGAAGATAAACGAGTAAATAGAGGAAAAAAATAAAAATTTCGCTAAAATTATCCGTTTTCGTCCCTTTTTTCGGTAATTTCGTGATAAAATGATGAAGAAAAACGAGTAAATTAAGGAAAAAAATAAAAAATTCGCTAAAATTATACGTTTTCGTCCCTTTTTTCGGTAATTTCGTCATTAAATGAAGTGAAAAAACGAGCAAATAGAGAAAAAAATTAGAAATTTCGCAAAAATTATCCGCTTTCGTCCCTTTTTTCGGTAATTTCGTCATGAAATGAGGAAAAAAACGAGTAAATTGAGGAAAAAAATAAAAATTTCGATAAAACTATCCGTTGAAGTCCTTTTTTTCGGTAATTTCGACATAAAATGAGGAAAAAACGAGTAAATAGAGGAAAAAATAGAAATTTCGGTAAAATTATCCGTTTTCCTCCCTTTTTTCGGTAATTTCGGCAGGAAATGAGGAAAAAAAATGAGTAAATAGAGGAAAAAAATAAAAATTTCGATAAAATTATCCGTTTTCGTCCCTTTTTTCGGTAATTTCGACATAAAATGAGGAAAAAAACGAGTTAATAGAGGAAAAAATAGAAATTTTGCTAAAATTATCCGTTTTCGTCCCTTTTTTCGGTAATTCCGTCATAAAATGAGGAAAAAAAAGAGTAAATTGAAGGAAAAACTAAAAACTTCGCTAAAATTATCCGTTACCGTCCCTTTTTTGGTAATTTCGTCATAAAATGAGGAAAAAAAAAAAATTTCAAAAAAATTATCCGTTACCGTCCCTTTTTTGGTAATTTCGTCATAAATTGAGGAAAAAAATAAAAATTTCGAAAAAATTATCCGTTTTCGTCCCTTTTTTCGGTAATTTCGTGATTAAATTATGAAGAAAAAGAGTAAATTGAGTAAAAAAAATTAAAATTTCGCTAAAATTATCCGTTTTCGTCCCTTTTTTCGGTAATTTTGACATAAAATGAGGAAAAAAAAACGAGTAAATAGGGGAAAAAATAGAAATTACGCTAAAATTATCCGTTTTCGTCCCTTTTTTCGGTAATTTAGTGATAAAATGAAGAAGAAAAACGAGTAAATTGAGGAAAAAAATAAAAATTTCGCTAAAATTATCCGTTTTCGTCCCTTTTTTCGGTAATTTCGACATAAAATGAAGAAAAAAACTAGTAAATTGAGGAAAAAAATAGAAATTTTGCTAAAATTATCCGTTTTCGTCCCTTTTTTCGGTAATTTCGTCATGAAATGAGGAGAAAAAAAAGAGTAAATAGAGGAAAAAATAGAAATTACGCTAAAATTATCCGTTTTCGTCCCTTTTTTCGGGAATTTCGTGATAAAATGATGAAGAAAAACGAGTAAATTGAGGAAAAAAATAAAAATTTCGCTTAAATTATCAGTTTTCGTCCCTTTTTTCGGTAATTTCGTCATAAAATGAAGAAAAAAACGAGTAAATTTAGGAAAAAAAAGAAATTTCGCTAAAATTATCCGTTTTCGTCCCTTTTGTCGGTAATTTTTATGATAGAATGATGAAGAAAAACGAGTAAATTTGGGAAAAAAAAAAAATTCGCTAAAATTATCCGTTTTCGTCCCTTTTTTCGGTAATTTCGTCCTAAAATGAGGAAAAAAAACGAGTAAATAGAGGGAGAAATAAAAATTTCGATAAATTTATCCGTTTTCGTCCCTTTTTTTGGTAATTTCGACATAAAAAGAGGAAAAAAAACGAGTAAATAGAGGAAAAAAATAAAAATTTCGCTAAAATTATCCGTTACCGTCCCTTTTTTGGTAATTTCGTCATAAAATGAGGAAAAAAACGCTTAAATTGAGTAAAAAAAATTAAAATTTCGCTAAAATTATCCGTTTTCGTCCCTTTTTTCGGTAATTTTGACATAAAATGAGGAAAAAAACGAGTTAATAGAAAAAAAAATAGAAATAACGCTAAAATTATCCTTTTTCGTCCCTTTTTTCGGTAATTTAGTGATAAAATGATGAAGAAAAACGAGTAAATTGAGGAAAAAAATAAAAATTTCGCTAAAATTATTCGTTTTTGTCCCTTTTTTCGGTAATTTCGTCATAAAATGAAGAAAAAAACGAGTAAATTGAGAAAAAAAAATAGAAATTTCGCTAAAATTATCCGTTTTCGTCCCTTTTTTCGGTAATTTCGTAATGAAATGAGGAAAAAAAAAGAGTAAATAGAGGAAAAAAATAAAAATTTCGATAAAATTATCCGTTTTCGTCCCTTTTTTCGGTAATTTAATGATAGAATGGTGAAGATAAACGAGTAAATAGAGGAAAAAAATAAAAATTTCGCTAAAATTATCCGTTTTCGTCCCTTTATTCGGTAATTTCGTCATAAAATATGGCAAAAAATTGAGTAAATAGAGGAAAAAATAGAAATTTCGTTAAAATTATCCGTTTTCGTCCCTTTTCTTGGTAATTTCGTGATAAAATGATAAAGAAAAACGAGTTAATTAAGGAAAAAATTAAAAAATTCGCTAAAATTATCCGTTTTCGTCCCATTTTTTCGGTAATTTCGTCATGAAATGAGGAAAAAAACGAGTAAATAGAGGAAAAAAATAAAAATTTCGATAAAATTATCCGTTTTCGTCCCTTTTTTCGGTAATTTAGACATAAAATGAGGAAAACAACGAGTAAATAGAGGAAAAAATAGAAATTTCGGTAAAATTATCCGTTTTCGTCCCTTTTTTCGGTAATTTCTTGATAAAATGATGAAAAAAAACGAGCAAATAGAGGAAAAAAATAGAAATTTCACTAAAATTATCCGTTTTCGTCCCTTTTTTCGGTAATTTAGTGATAAAATGATGAAGAAGAACGAGTAAATTGAGCAAAAAAAAATAAAAATTTCGCTAAAATTATCCGTTTTCGTCCCATTATTCGGTAATTTCGTCATAAAATGTGGAAAAAAATCGAGTAAACAGAGGAAAAAATTTAAAAATTTCGCAAAAATTATCCGTTTTCGTCCCTTTTTTCGGTAATTTCGACATAAAATCAGGAAAACAACGAGTAAATAGAGGAAAAAATAGAAATTTCGGTAAAATTATCCGTTTTCGTCCCTTTTTTCGGTAATTTCTTGATAAAATGATGAAAAAAAACGAGCAAATAGAGGAAAAAAATAGAAATTTCACTAAAATTATCCGTTTTCATCCCTTTTTTCGGTAATTTCGTGATAAAATGATGAAGAAAAACGATTACATTAAGGAAAGAAATAAAAAATTCGCTAAAATTAAACGTTTTCGTCCCTTTTTTCGGTAATTTCGTCATTAAATGAAGAAAAAAAATGAGCAAATAGAGGAAAAAATTAGAAATTTCGCAAAAATTATCCGTTTTCGTCCCTTTTTTCGGTAATTTCGTCATGAAATGAGGAAAAAAACGAGTAAATTGAGGAAAAAAATAAAAATTTCGACAAAATTATCCGTTTAAGTCCTTTTTTTCGGTAATTTCGACAAAAAATGAGGAAAAAACGAGTAAATAGAGGAAAAAAAAGAAATTTCGGTAAAATTATCCGTTTTCCTCCATTTTTTCGGTAATTTCGGCAGGAAATGAGGAAAAAAAACGAGTAAATAGAGGAAAAAAATAAAAATTTCGATAAAATTATCCGTTTTCGTCCCTTTTTTTGGTAATTTCGACATGAAATGAGGAAAAAAACGAGTAAATAGAGGAAAAAAATAAAAATTTCGATAAAATTATCTGTTTTCGTCCCTTTTTTCGGTAATTTAGACATAAAATGAGGAAAACAACGAGTAAATAGAGGAAAAAATAGAAATTTCGGTAAAATTATCCGTTTTCGTCCCTTTTTTCGGTAATTTCTTGATAAAATGATGAAAAAAAACGAGCAAATAGAGGAAAAAAATAGAAATTTCACTAAAATTATCCGTTTTCGTCCCTTTTTTCGGTAATTTCGTCATAAAATGTGGAAAAAAATCGAGTAAATAGAGGAAAAAATTTAAAAATTTCGCAAAAATTATCCGTTTTCGTCCCTTTTTTCGGTAATTTCGACATAAAATCAGGAAAACAACGAGTAAATAGAGGAAAAAATAGAAATTTCGGTAAAATTATCCGTTTTCGTCCCTTTTTTCGGTAATTTCTTGATAAAATGATGAAAAAAAACGAGCAAATAGAGGAAAAAAATAGAAATTTCACTAAAATTATCCGTTTTCGTCCCTTTTTTCGGTAATTTAGTGATAAAATGATGAAGAAGAACGAGTAAATTGAGCAAAAAAAAATAAAAATTTCGCTAAAATTATCCGTTTTCGTCCCATTATTCGGTAATTTCGTCATAAAATGTGGAAAAAAATCGAGTAAATGGAGGAAAAAATTTAAAAATTTCGCAAAAATTATCCGTTTTCGTCCCTTTTTTCGGTAATTTCGACATAAAATCAGGAAAACAACGAGTAAATAGAGGAAAAAATAGAAATTTCGGTAAAATTATCCGTTTTCGTCCCTTTTTTCGGTAATTTCTTGATAAAATGATGAAAAAAAACGAGCAAATAGAGGAAAAAAATAGAAATTTCACTAAAATTATCCGTTTTCGTCCCTTTTTTCGGTAATTTCGTGATAAAATGATGAAGAAAAACGATTACATTAAGGAAAGAAATAAAAAATTCGCTAAAATTAAAAGTTTTCGTCCCTTTTTTCGGTTATTTCGTCATTAAATGAAGAAAAAAAATGAGCAAATAGAGGAAAAAATTAGAAATTTCGCAAAAATTATCCGTTTTCGTCCCTTTTTTCGGTAATTTCGTCATGAAATGAGGAAAAAAACGAGTAAATTGAGGAAAAAAATAAAAATTTCGACAAAATTATCCGTTTAAGTCCTTTTTTTCGGTAATTTCGACAAAAAATGAGGAAAAAACGAGTAAATAGAGGAAAAAAAAGAAATTTCGGTAAAATTATCCGTTTTCCTCCATTTTTTAGGTAATTTCGGCAGGAAATGAGGAAAAAAAAACGAGTAAATAGAGGAAAAAAATAAAAATTTCGATAAAATTATCCGTTTTCGTCCCTTTTTTTGGTAATTTCGACATAAAATGAGGAAAAAAAACGAGTTAATAGAGGAAAAAATAGAAATTTTGCTAAAATTATCCGTTTTCGTCCCTTTTTTCGGTAATTCCGTCATAAAATGAGGAAAAAAAAAGAGTAAATTGAAGGAAAAACTAAAAACTTCGCTAAAATTATCCGTTACCGTCCCTTTTTTGGTAATTTCGTCATAAAATGAGGAAAAAAATAAAAATTTCGAAAAAATTATCCGTTACCGTCCCTTTTTTGGTAATTTCGTCATAAATTGAGGAAAAAAATAAAAATTTCGAAAAAATTATCCGTTTTCGTCCCTTTTTTCGGTAATTTCGTGATAAAATGATGAAGAAAAAGAGCAAATTGAGTAAAAAAAATTAAAATTTCGCAAAAATTATCCGTTTTCGTCCCTTTTTTCGGTAATTTTGACATAAAATGAGGAAAAAAAAACGAGTAAATAGGGGAAAAAATAGAAATTACGCTAAAATTTCCGTTTTCGTCCCTTTTTTCGGTAATTTCGTCATAAAATGAAGAAAAAAACGAGTAAATTGAGGAAAAAAATAGAAATTTCTCTAAAATTATCCATTTCGTCCCTTTTTTCGGTAATTTCGTAATGAAATGAGGAAAAAAAAAGAGTAAATAGAGGAAAAAAATAAAAATTTCGATAAAATTATCCGTTTTCGTCCCTTTTTTCGGTAATTTCGTAATGAAATGAGGAAAAAAAAGAGTAAATAGAGGAAAAAAATAAAAATTTCGATAAAATTATCCGTTTTCGTCCCTTTTTTCGGTAATTTAATGATAGAATGGTGAAGATAAACGAGTAAATAGAGGAAAAAAATAAAAATTTCGCTAAAATTATCCGTTTTCGTCCCTTTATTCGGTAATTTCGTCATAAAATATGGCAAAAAATTGAGTAAATAGAGGAAAAAATAGAAATTTCGTTAAAATTATCCGTTTTCGTCCCTTTTCTTGGTAATTTCGTGATAAAATGATAAAGAAAAACGAGTTAATTAAGGAAAAAGATAAAAAATTCGCTAAAATTATCCGTTTTCGTCCCATTTTTTCGGTAATTTCGTCATGAAATGAGGAAAAAAACGAGTAAATAGAGGAAAAAAATAAAAATTTCGATAAAATTATCCGTTTTCGTCCCTTTTTTCGGTAATTTAGACATAAAATGAGGAAAACAACGAGTAAATAGAGGAAAAAATAGAAATTTCGGTAAAATTATCCGTTTTCGTCCCTTTTTTCGGTAATTTCTTGATAAAATGATGAAAAAAAACGAGCAAATAGAGGAAAAAAATAGAAATTTCACTAAAATTATCCGTTTTCGTCCCTTTTTTCGGTAATTTAGTGATAAAATGATGAAGAAGAACGAGTAAATTGAGCAAAAAAAAATAAAAATTTCGCTAAAATTATCCGTTTTCGTCCCATTATTCGGTAATTTCGTCATAAAATGTGGAAAAAAATCGAGTAAAAGGAGGAAAAAATTTCAAAATTTCGCAAAAATTATCCGTTTTCGTCCCTTTTTTCGGTAATTTCGACATAAAATCAGGAAAACAACGAGTAAATAGAGGAAAAAATAGAAATTTCGGTAAAATTATCCGTTTTCGTCCCTTTTTTCGGTAATTTCTTGATAAAATGATGAAAAAAAACGAGCAAATAGAGGAAAAAAATAGAAATTTCACTAAAATTATCCGTTTTCGTCCCTTTTTTCGGTAATTTCGTGATAAAATGATGAAGAAAAACGATTAAATTAAGGAAAGAAATAAAAAATTCGCTAAAATTAAACGTTTTCGTCCCTTTTTTCGGTAATTTCGTCATTAAATGAAGAAAAAAAATGAGCAAATAGAGGAAAAAATTAGAAATTTCGCAAAAATTATCCGTTTTCGTCCCTTTTTTCGGTAATTTCGTCATGAAATGAGGAAAAAAACGAGTAAATTGAGGAAAAAAATAAAAATTTCGACAAAATTATCCGTTTAAGTCCTTTTTTTCGGTAATTTCGACAAAAAATGAGGAAAAAACGAGTAAATAGAGGAAAAAAAAGAAATTTCGGTAAAATTATCCGTTTTCCTCCATTTTTTCGGTAATTTCGGCAGGAAATGAGGAAAAAAAACGAGTAAATAGAGGAAAAAAATAAAAATTTCGATAAAATTATCCGTTTTCGTCCCTTTTTTTGGTAATTTCGACATAAAATGAGGAAAAAAAACGAGTTAATAGAGGAAAAAATAGAAATTTTGCTAAAATTATCCGTTTTCGTCCCTTTTTTCGGTAATTCCGTCATAAAATGAGGAAAAAAAAAGAGTAAATTGAAGGAAAAACTAAAAACTTCGCTAAAATTATCCGTAACCGTCCCTTTTTTGGTAATTTCGTCATAAAATGAGGAAAAAAATAAAAATTTCGAAAAAATTATCCGTTACCGTCCCTTTTTTGGTAATTTCGTCATAAATTGAGGAAAAAAATAAAAATTTCGAAAAAATTATCCGTTTTCGTCCCTTTTTTCGGTAATTTCGTGATAAAATGATGAAGAAAAAGAGCAAATTGAGTAAAAAAAATTAAAATTTCGCAAAAATTATCCGTTTTCGTCCCTTTTTTCGGTAATTTTGACATAAAATGAGGAAAAAAAAACGAGTAAATAGGGGAAAAAATAGAAATTACGCTAAAATTATCCGTTTTCGTCCCTTTTTTCGGTAATTTAGTGATAAAATGATGAAGAAAAACGAGTAAATAGAGGAAAAAAATAAAAATTTCGATAAAATTATCCGTTTTCGTCCCTTTTTTTGGTAATTTCGACATAAAATGAGGAAAAAAAACGAGTTAATAGAGGAAAAAATAGAAATTTTGCTAAAATTATCCGTTTTCGTCCCTTTTTTCGGTAATTCCGTCATAAAATGAGGAAAAAAAAAGAGTAAATTGAAGGAAAAACTAAAAACTTCGCTAAAATTATCCGTTACCGTCCCTTTTTTGGTAATTTCGTCATAAAATGAGGAAAAAAATAAAAATTTCGAAAAAATTATCCGTTACCGTCCCTTTTTTGGTAATTTCGTCATAAATTGAGGAAAAAAATAAAAATTTCGAAAAAATTATCCGTTTTCGTCCCTTTTTTCGGTAATTTCGTGATAAAATGATGAAGAAAAAGAGCAAATTGAGTAAAAAAAATTAAAATTTCGCAAAAATTAACCGTTTTCGTCCCTTTTTTCGGTAATTTTGACATAAAATGAGGAAAAAAAAACGAGTAAATAGGGGAAAAAATAGAAATTACGCTAAAATTTCCGTTTTCGTCCCTTTTTTCGGTAATTTCGTCATAAAATGAAGAAAAAAACGAGTAAATTGAGGAAAAAAATAGAAATTTCTCTAAAATTATCCATTTCGTCCCTTTTTTCGGTAATTTCGTCATGAAATGAGGAGAAAAAAAAAGAGTAAATAGAGGAAAAAATAGAAATAACGCTTAAATTATCCGTTTTCGTCCCTTTTTTCGGTAATTTAGTGATAAAATGATGAAGAAAAACGAGTAAATTGAAGGAAAAAAAAAATTTCGCTAAAATTATCCGTTACCGTCCCTTTTTTGGTAATTTCGTCATAAATTGAGGAAAAAAATAAAAATTTCGAAAAAATTATCCGTTTTCGTCCCTTTTTTTGGTAATTTCGTGATAAAATGATGAAGAAAAAGAGTAATTTGAGTAAAAAAAATTAAAATTTCGTTAAAATTATCCGTTTTCGTCCCTTTTTTCGGTAATTTTGACATTAAATGAGGAAAAAAAAACGAGTAAATAGAGGAAAAAATAGAAATTACGCTAAAATTATCATTTTCGTCCCTTTTTTCGGTAATTTAGTGATAAAATGATGAAGAAAAACGATAAATTGAGCAAAAAAAAATAAAAATTTCGCTAAAATTATCCGTTTTTATCCCTTTTTTCGGTAATTTCGTCATAAAATGAAGAAAAAAAAGAGTAAATACAGGAAAAAAATAGAAATTTCGCTAAAATTATCCGTTTTCGTCCCTTTTTTCGGTAATTTCGTCATGAAATGAGGAAAAAAAAAGAGTAAATAGAGGAAAAAATAGAAATTACGCTAAAATTATCCGTTTTCGTCCCTTTTTTCGGTAATTTAGTGATAAAATGATGAAGAAAAACGCGTAAATTGAAGGAAAAAAAAAATTTCGCTAAAATTATCCGTTACCGTCCCTTTTTTGGTAATTTCGTCATAAATTGAGGAAAAAAATAAAAATTTCGAAAAAATTATCCGTTTTCGTCCCTTTTTTCGGTAATTTTGACATAAAATGAGGAAAAAAAAACGATTAAATAGGGGAAAAAATAGAAATTACGCTAAAATTTCCGTTTTCGTCCCTTTTTTCGGTAATTTCGTCATAAAATGAAGAAAAAAACGAGTAAATTGAGGAAAAAAATAGAAATTTCTCTAAAATTATCCATTTCGTCCCTTTTTTCGGTAATTTCGTAATGAAATGAGGAAAAAAAAAGAGTAAATAGAGGAAAAAAATAAAAATTTCGATAAAATTATCCGTTTTCGTCCCTTTTTTCGGTAATTTCGTAATGAAATGAGGAAAAAAAAGAGTAAATAGAGGAAAAAAATAAAAATTTCGATAAAATTATCCGTTTTCGTCCCTTTTTTCGGTAATTTAATGATAGAATGGTGAAGATAAACGAGTAAATAGAGGAAAAAAATAAAAATTTCGCTAAAATTATCCGTTTTCGTCCCTTTATTCGGTAATTTCGTCATAAAATATGGCAAAAAATTGAGTAAATAGAGGAAAAAATAGAAATTTCGTTAAAATTATCCGTTTTCGTCCCTTTTCTTGGTAATTTCGTGATAAAATGATAAAGAAAAACGAGTTAATTAAGGAAAAAGATAAAAAATTCGCTAAAATTATCCGTTTTCGTCCCATTTTTTCGGTAATTTCGTCATGAAATGAGGAAAAAAACGAGTAAATAGAGGAAAAAAATAAAAGTTTCGATAAAATTATCCGTTTTCGTCCCTTTTTTCGGTAATTTAGACATAAAATGAGGAAAACAACGAGTAAATAGAGGAAAAAATAGAAATTTCGGTAAAATTATCCGTTTTCGTCCCTTTTTTCGGTAATTTCTTGATAAAATGATGAAAAAAAACGAGCAAATAGAGGAAAAAAATAGAAATTTCACTAAAATTATCCGTTTTCGTCCCTTTTTTCGGTAATTTAGTGATAAAATGATGAAGAAGAACGAGTAAATTGAGCAAAAAAAAATAAAAATTTCGCTAAAATTATCCGTTTTCGTCCCATTATTCGGTAATTTCGTCATAAAATGTGGAAAAAAATCGAGTAAAAGGAGGAAAAAATTTCAAAATTTCGCAAAAATTATCCGTTTTCGTCCCTTTTTTCGGTAATTTTGACATAAAATCAGGAAAACAACGAGTAAATAGAGGAAAAAATAGAAATTTCGGTAAAATTATCCGTTTTCGTCCCTTTTTTCGGTAATTTCTTGATAAAATGATGAAAAAAAACGAGCAAATAGAGGAAAAAAATAGAAATTTCACTAAAATTATCCGTTTTCGTCCCTTTTTTCGGTAATTTCGTGATAAAATGATGAAGAAAAACGATTAAATTAAGGAAAGAAATAAAAAATTCGCTAAAATTAAACGTTTTCGTCCCTTTTTTCGGTAATTTCGTCATTAAATGAAGAAAAAAAATGAGCAAATAGAGGAAAAAATTAGAAATTTCGCAAAAATTATCCGTTTTCGTCCCTTTTTTCGGTAATTTCGTCATGAAATGAGGAAAAAAACGAGTAAATTGAGGAAAAAAATAAAAATTTCGACAAAATTATCCGTTTAAGTCCTTTTTTTCGGTAATTTCGACAAAAAATGAGGAAAAAACGAGTAAATAGAGGAAAAAAAAGAAATTTCGGTAAAATTATCCGTTTTCCTCCATTTTTTCGGTAATTTCGGCAGGAAATGAGGAAAAAAAACGAGTAAATAGAGGAAAAAAATAAAAATTTCGATAAAATTATCCGTTTTCGTCCCTTTTTTTGGTAATTTCGACATAAAATGAGGAAAAAAAACGAGTTAATAGAGGAAAAAATAGAAATTTTGCTAAAATTATCCGTTTTCGTCCCTTTTTTCGGTAATTCCGTCATAAAATGAGGAAAAAAAAAGAGTAAATTGAAGGAAAAACTAAAAACTTCGCTAAAATTATCCGTTACCGTCCCTTTTTTGGTAATTTCGTCATAAAATGAGGAAAAAAATAAAAATTTCGAAAAAATTATCCGTTACCGTCCCTTTTTTGGTAATTTCGTCATAAATTGAGGAAAAAAATAAAAATTTCGAAAAAATTATCCGTTTTCGTCCCTTTTTTCGGTAATTTCGTGATAAAATGATGAAGAAAAAGAGCAAATTGAGTAAAAAAAATTAAAATTTCGCAAAAATTATCCGTTTTCGTCCCTTTTTTCGGTAATTTTGACATAAAATGAGGAAAAAAAAACGAGTAAATAGGGGAAAAAATAGAAATTACGCTAAAATTATCCGTTTTCGTCCCTTTTTTCGGTAATTTAGTGATAAAATGATGAAGAAAAACGAGTAAATAGAGGAAAAAAATAAAAATTTCGATAAAATTATCCGTTTTCGTCCCTTTTTTTGGTAATTTCGACATAAAATGAGGAAAAAAAACGAGTTAATAGAGGAAAAAATAGAAATTTTGCTAAAATTATCCGTTTTCGTCCCTTTTTTCGGTAATTCCGTCATAAAATGAGGAAAAAAAAAGAGTAAATTGAAGGAAAAACTAAAAACTTCGCTAAAATTATCCGTTACCGTCCCTTTTTTGGTAATTTCGTCATAAAATGAGGAAAAAAATAAAAATTTCGAAAAAATTATCCGTTACCGTCCCTTTTTTGGTAATTTCGTCATAAATTGAGGAAAAAAATAAAAATTTCGAAAAAATTATCCGTTTTCGTCCCTTTTTTCGGTAATTTCGTGATAAAATGATGAAGAAAAAGAGCAAATTGAGTAAAAAAAATTAAAATTTCGCAAAAATTATCCGTTTTCGTCCCTTTTTTCGGTAATTTTGACATAAAATGAGGAAAAAAAAACGAGTAAATAGGGGAAAAAATAGAAATTACGCTAAAATTTCCGTTTTCGTCCCTTTTTTCGGTAATTTCGTCATAAAATGAAGAAAAAAACGAGTAAATTGAGGAAAAAAATAGAAATTTCTCTAAAATTATCCATTTCGTCCCTTTTTTCGGTAATTTCGTCATGAAATGAGGAGAAAAAAAAAGAGTAAATAGAGGAAAAAATAGAAATAACGCTTAAATTATCCGTTTTCGTCCCTTTTTTCGGTAATTTAGTGATAAAATGATGAAGAAAAACGAGTAAATTGAAGGAAAAAAAAAATTTCGCTAAAATTATCCGTTACCGTCCCTTTTTTGGTAATTTCGTCATAAATTGAGGAAAAAAATAAAAATTTCGAAAAAATTATCCGTTTTCGTCCCTTTTTTTGGTAATTTCGTGATAAAATGATGAAGAAAAAGAGTAATTTGAGTAAAAAAAATTAAAATTTCGTTAAAATTATCCGTTTTCGTCCCTTTTTTCGGTAATTTTGACATTAAATGAGGAAAAAAAAACGAGTAAATAGAGGAAAAAATAGAAATTACGCTAAAATTATCATTTTCGTCCCTTTTTTCGGTAATTTAGTGATAAAATGATGAAGAAAAACGATAAATTGAGCAAAAAAAAATAAAAATTTCGCTAAAATTATCCGTTTTTATCCCTTTTTTCGGTAATTTCGTCATAAAATGAAGAAAAAAAAGAGTAAATACAGGAAAAAAATAGAAATTTCGCTAAAATTATCCGTTTTCGTCCCTTTTTTCGGTAATTTCGTCATGAAATGAGGAAAAAAAAAGAGTAAATAGAGGAAAAAATAGAAATTACGCTAAAATTATCCGTTTTCGTCCCTTTTTTCGGTAATTTAGTGATAAAATGATGAAGAAAAACGCGTAAATTGAAGGAAAAAAAAAATTTCGCTAAAATTATCCGTTACCGTCCCTTTTTTGGTAATTTCGTCATAAATTGAGGAAAAAAATAAAAATTTCGAAAAAATTATCCGTTTTCGTCCCTTTTTTCGGTAATTTCGTGATAAAATGATGAAGAAAAAGAGTAATTTGAGTAAAAAAAATTAAAATTTCGCTAAAATTATCCGTTTTCGTCCCTTTTTTCGGTAATTTTGACATTAAATGAGGAAAAAAAAACGAGTAAATTAAGTAAAAAATAGAAATTACGCTAAAATTATCATTTTCGTCCCTTTTTTCGGTAATTTAGTGATAAAATGATGAAGAAAAACGAGTAAATTGAGCAAATAAAATAAAAATTTCGCTAAAATTATCCGTTTTTATCCCTTTTTTCGGTAATTTCGTCATGAAATGAGGAAAAAAAAAGAGTAAATACAGGAATAAAATAGAAATTTCGATAAAATTATCTGTTTTCGTCCCTTTTTTCGGTAATTTCGTCATAAAATGAAGAAAGAAAACGAGCAAATAGATGAAAAAAATAGAAATTTCGCTAAAATTATCCGTTTTCAACCCTTTTTTTGGTAATTTCGTCATGAAATGAGGAAAAAAATAAAAATTTCGAAAAAATTATCCGTTACCGTCCCTTTTTTGGTAATTTCGTCATAAATTGAGGAAAAAAATAAAAATTACGAAAAAATTATCCGTTTTCGTCCCTTTTTTCGGTAATTTTGACATAAAATGAGGAGAAAAAAACGAGTAAATAGGGGAAAAAATAGAAATTACGCTAAAATTATCCGTTTTCGTCCCTTTTTTCAGTAATTTAGTGATAAAATGATGAAGAAAAACGAGTAAATTGAGGAAAAAAATAAAAATTTCGCTAAAATTATCCGTTTTCGTCCAATTTTTCGGTAATTTCGTCATAAAATGAAAAA
>CANPUZ010000403.1:0-33549 GCA_947579665.1 Sympetrum striolatum
TACGTATATTTCCTCTTCTGGATTAATTACAGATTTATTAGTAATGGCAGACGCATCAGCAAACGCAGCAGCATCTTCTCCACCATCGCAGCCGGCAGGTGCGGTGGCCGTGAAGCCCGTCCAGGCTTCTGCGGCTGCATCCGCATCCAAGAAAGCAGCAGCAAAGAGCGCGGCGAAGAAGGCTCGCGCAAAGCCATCTCACCCACCAACTTCAGAGATGGTTAACAACGCAGTCAAGGCACTGAAGGAGAGAGGAGGCTCTTCACTGCAAGCGATCAAGAAATACATCGCCGCTAGCTACAAGGTGGATGCAGAGAAATTATCTCCGTTCATCAAGAAGTACCTGAAGTCGGCCGTCACCTCCGGAGCTCTCGTGCAGACCAAGGGAAAAGGCGCATCTGGCTCTTTCAAATTGAGCTCTAAGACAGGAAAGGAGGTTGCACCGGCAGCATCCACCATCAAGGTGAAGAAGACCGCCGGAGCCAAAAAGGGTGTGAAGAAGGCAGCAAAACCCGTGGGCAAGAAGGCAGCGGGAGTCACCGCCTCTGCATCCGGAGCGACCAAGAGATCCGCGCCCAAGGAGAGGAGCAAGTCTGCACCACCTGCGAAGAAGGCGAAGAAACCAGCAGCAGAGAAGCCGAAGAAGAAGGTCGTGGGAAAGCCCGCCGCCAAAGCAGCCAAATCTCCATCCAAGGCAAAGAAGGCGACCAAACCGCGAGCACCCAAGCCGAAGAAGACGCCGACAAAGGCAAAGCCGGCAGCCAAGAAGCCAGCAGCACAGAAGAAGAAGTAAATTCTTCTTCCTTTCGTCGTCGTCCTCCTCTTCGAGGGCGTAATTAAGGTCCTTTTCAGGACCATCAAATTCTCTCAAAGAAATCGAATTCATGCTAATCTCCCAACTTTCTCCCTCATTTCCCGAAATAGTTAAATTTTCTCGTCGAAATAAAATGAAGTAAAGGAAAATGTGCATCTCTGCTCGGAGATTTCAACGAACGGCGTAAAGACCATCGACGATTTCGAGTAGAAAAAAATTTACGAAACTTGGAAATATTTCATGAGATTTTTCGGAATGAATTTTTCCCTCGTTTTCGGATTAAATTATCAGAACGATAAAGAGAGATAAATAAAGATAAAAGTCGTTATCGCGCAGAACTATCTTAGAAGCAAATATTAAGACGCCTCTTTGCTCTGACCGACGACGATTTATATTTTTTATTCATTTTCGAAAATGAAAGAAACTTCAATTTCTCAAACTCTAAAATTTTCGTAAAATACATCGCAGTAGTCGGAGGACGCGAGATAATCGCACATTGTGTATGGAATACAGCCGACGAGACTCGGGAGGACTAATTTATCGATTCTTACACGAATTTATTTCGAATTTTTTTTTTTTTTCGTCAACTTAGGAATGAATTATAGGAAGCATCTAGAGAGAAAAATTAAAATAAACGTCGATATTGCGTATAACTAAGTCTTTACTAAATTAACTGATGCGTGGTCGCCAAGACAAAAGACGATTTATATTTTTTATCGATTTTTTAAAACTAAGGAAACATCAATTTCTCATACTTTATTATTTACGTAAAATACATCGCACGAGTCGGAGGACATCAGATAATCACATATTGTGCACCGAAAACACACGAGAAGACTTTTAAAACCTTTTAATATTAAATTTTTTTAATGAAATTATTTCGATATATTTTTTTTTGTCATTTTCGGAATGAAGTTTCGGAAGCATCTAAAGAGAAAAATGAGAATTGACATCAATATTGTGTAGAACTAACTTTGAAGCAACCTAACCCATGCATCGTCGCCCTGACAAAAGACGATTTATATTTTTTTTTTATTTTCAAAAGTGAAAGAAACATCAATTTCTCAAAAATTTATTTTCGTAAAATACATCGCAGCAGTCCGAGTACGTCAGGTAATGGCCGATTTCTTGTGTTAAACACACGACGAGACTTGCGAACATTTTACTATCCATTTTTCCATTAATTTTTTTCCATTTTTTAATTTTTCGTCATTTTCGGAATTAAGTATCGTGAGCATCTAAAGAGAAGAATGAGAATTAACATCGATTTTGCGTAGAACTAACTTTGAAGAAAATAAACTGATGCTTTGTCGCTCCTGCAAATATCTATTAATATTTAAAATTAATTTTCGAAAAAGGAAGAAACATCAATTTTTCAAAGTCTCATTTTCGTTAAATACATCGCAGCAGTCCGAGTACGTCAGATAATCGCTGACTTTGTGTCTTAAACACACCGCGAGACTTAGGAACATTTTATTAACGATTTTTCCATGAAATAATTTCCGTTTTGAATTTTTTGGCATTTTCGGAATGAAATATCAGAAGCATCTTAAGAGAAAAATGAAAATCTACATAAATTTTGCATAGAACTAACTATGAAGAAAAGTAACCAATGCATCTTTGCTCCAACGAACAACGATTTATATTTTTTATTTATTTTTGAAAATGAAAGAAACGTCCATTTCGCCAACACGAATTTTCTCTTTTTCGTAAAATACATCGCAATGGTCCGACGACGTAGCGATCGAGTACTCGTAATTTATTTTTAAGTTTATATTCGATGAAATCTTTTTTTCGGCAACAGATAATAGATCAGATCGTTTCTCATGAGAATTTGTTGGCCCTTAAAAGGGCCTTTTTTTGAAAGTCGAGTGGCGGAATCGCTTAAGCACGTTCTCCGCGGATACGGCGAGCCAGCTGGATGTCCTTTGGCATGATGGTTACACGCTTGGCGTGGATGGCGCAAAGGTTGGTGTCCTCAAAGAGACCGACGAGGTAGGCCTCGCTGGCCTCCTGGAGGGCCATCACGGCAGAGCTCTGGAAACGGAGATCGGTCTTAAAGTCCTGAGCGATCTCACGGACGAGGCGCTGGAACGGGAGCTTGCGGATGAGAAGCTCCGTGCTCTTCTGGTAACGCCTGATTTCTCGGAGGGCCACAGTTCCTGGGCGGTATCTGTGGGGCTTCTTCACTCCTCCGGTGGCGGGTGCGCTTTTACGCGCAGCCTTGGTGGCAAGCTGTTTGCGGGGGGCTTTTCCTCCGGTGGACTTCCGGGCAGTCTGCTTCGTACGTGCCATGGCTTCTGTCTAAGAGATACGACAAAACCGAATTGACACCGAACCCACTTTTAACCCTCTATATATACACTCTCGGTGGCGCGTCACTGAGGTTCGCTCCCATTGGCCGAGCCCGTTGTCCCTCTCGCTCTCGCCGGTTACCTATATATAGCGGGCACACTAAAAGCGATTTCGATAAATTCGAGGATTCTTCGTAGCATCTCCTGAATTCAACATGACTGGACGCGGAAAGGGAGGAAAAGGATTGGGAAAGGGTGGCGCCAAGCGTCATCGCAAAGTTCTTCGCGATAACATCCAGGGAATCACCAAGCCCGCCATCCGCCGTCTCGCACGTCGTGGCGGAGTCAAGCGTATCTCCGGACTCATCTACGAAGAGACCCGCGGCGTCCTCAAGGTTTTCCTTGAGAACGTCATCCGTGACGCTGTCACCTACACCGAACACGCCAAGAGGAAGACCGTCACTGCCATGGACGTCGTCTATGCCCTGAAGAGGCAGGGACGCACCCTCTACGGTTTCGGCGGTTAGACACCTCGCGACGTCGTCTCAGGAGTCCAAAAAACTCGGCCCTTCTCAGGGCCACCAAAATTTCTCTGAGAAAATCAATACTGCTATTTCCTATTCCCTCATATTTTTTTTTATTAAAGCATTTTTACATGCACCTAAGAAAAATATTTAACTTTGTCTCAATAGATAAATAAGTAAATCATTGAATAATTCTGTCACAGAGATGGTGGAAATATTTTTTTTTATTTCAAAAAAGAGTTAAATCGTAACAATTACGGACTTGATGCGTAATTTAAACCGAAATGGAATTTCCACGTCGCATTCATCGCTGATAAATTAAAATTAAACGATTTTTACGTGTGCGTTTCGAGCTCCTGAATAAAGATTGAAAATATTACCAAATGAGCACCGAAAACTTATTATCTATGTATGAAAACCATTTTCTAAAGCTTAATCATTTTCATCTCCTTTTTATTCACCTTTTACGCTTATTCGATCCGACCCTCCCGATCGAACTCCGTTCCCCACGCCATTATATCTTATTACATTCATCTTTAACATTTTTATTATATTTCTTTGCTCAGAGAGTTAGATTAGCATATTCGTTTTCTAAATGGGAATATTTCTTGGCCCTGAAAAGGGCCGTTTGTCGCCGTGCGAACGAAGTGATGATGATTTAAGCCTTCTTCTCGGTCTTCTTTGGCAAGAGGACAGCCTGGATGTTGGGCAAAACACCACCTTGGGCGATGGTCACTCCAGAGAGAAGTTTGTTCAACTCCTCGTCGTTGCGGATGGCGAGTTGGAGATGACGAGGAATGATCCTGGTCTTCTTGTTGTCACGAGCGGCATTGCCTGCCAACTCGAGAACTTCAGCGGCCAGGTATTCCATGACGGCTGCGAGATACACGGGTGCACCGGCACCGACGCGCTCAGCATAGTTTCCTTTCCTCAGCAGACGATGGATACGTCCGACGGGGAACTGTAGTCCAGCACGGCTAGAACGGGACTTGGACTTTCCCTTTACTTTTCCTCCTTTTCCTCGTCCGGACATGGTTGATTCTTTCTAGGCTGCAACACAACAAAGGAAGAACAATTCTGGCTTTGGTGAAAAGCGCTTTTGGACGGCTATATATATGTATTCGAGGCCCGCCGCCGCGCGAGGCGAGAGCGCTTCCCATTGGTCCGGCGGTCGGCGAGTGCGGCGGAGGGATATTCCTTGCCCCTCATATATAGCGGACGCATAGGGGGAAATTTCGACATTGAGATATCATCTCGACTCTCTGCAGCATCATGCCACCCAAAACTAGTGGAAAAGCCGCCAAGAAGGCCGGTAAGGCCCAGAAGAACATCTCCAAGGGAGATAAGAAGAAGAAGCGCAGGAGGAAGGAATCCTACGCAATCTACATCTACAAGGTGTTGAAGCAGGTCCATCCCGACACTGGTATCTCCAGCAAGGCCATGAGCATCATGAACAGCTTCGTCAACGACATCTTCGAGAGAATCGCCGCCGAAGCCTCTCGCCTTGCTCATTACAACAAGCGCTCCACCATCACCTCTCGGGAGGTGCAGACCGCCGTCAGACTTCTCCTTCCCGGAGAACTCGCCAAGCACGCAGTGTCTGAGGGAACAAAGGCTGTTACCAAGTACACCAGCTCCAAGTAAATTGGTTATCTTGAGTTCATCAGGCATCCAAGTAAACGGCCCTTTTAAGGGCCAAGAAATTGTCACAAAGAAATCGAAAATGCTTAATCATTGTCTAATGGAGGGCGCGAGGTAATCGCAGATGACGAGGAATAAGAATGTTGATAAAGAAATGATGTTTCGAGCGAACGCAGTTTCGGTATAAATTTCTGAAAAAAAAATTCTAACTTGTAACATCAAAGCAATTTAAATACATTAATTAAATTAAATAACTTTAACAAGTTCGTTATGCGTTGTTTCCAATTAGCAATAGAAATGACAAGCACCATATATCATTTTTGAAGCACTTCGATAAAATTACAATTTAAAAATCATCATCAAATAAATTTCACATGCTTTGGCATCTCACGAATGTTGGAAACGGCAATGAAAAATTCTTCTCGACCGAAGAAATCACTAGCATTCAAAATATAAATTGCTTATCAAAATTTTCCCAGACAGAGGGAACTTCCCAGGTAGATTGATTTCACTCTTCCAGTGACGTCCGCAATAGGCGATAATGTGTAGAAGGCAACTGAAAAAGCATCTGCCGAATATTCTAAAGATTAGACAACGAGTTTTAATTCGAATTAATACACGAATCTCGACGCCTTGACAGATGCTGCACCCTAGTGGTCGGGGGGTGCAATCAATCCAGACGCCCGATGCGTTCCGATGCTATGTTTGACTCGTTTTAACTCGTAATTTTGATCAATTAAAAATCGAGAACATATCAATTCATACTGTGCGGACTACAGGCTGTAGCCCAACACTTTGTACGGTGAGATTGAAGGAAAATTACGCGAGTTAAAAGCTCTCAAAAGTGAAGGTGATGCCAACCTTTCAAAAATTTTTCTCAAAAAATGCAATTTTCAAGAGGGATAAAAAAAAGGGATTGGAAATGCAGGCATCTATTCAAGTAAGCGTAACGACGAACAAGTTACCAACAAATGAAATAACAATGCAATAAACCAAATAACTGATCGCATAGAATAAATTATGCAGGTTTTTTGAGATAGCTTTCCTAGGATTTGATGAAACAAAGAAACAAAACGATGAACCCATTCTTTCGTTACGGTCTATGTTTAACTTATTCTTGTAGCAATGCTCCGTTAACTGAGGGAATACAACATACTGTTTGATCGCTGTAGATCTTGCCAACGGCCATACCATGATGAAAACACCGGTTCTCGTCCGATCACCGAAGTTAAGCATCATCGGGCCCGGATAGTACTTGGATGGGTGACCGCCTGGGAACACCGGGTGCTGTTGGTTTTTTATTTATTTTATATCGCTATTAAATACTATTAAGACATAGGAGTACATTCGTTTTAAAGAATTTAATTTTTTCCGAGGCCCTTAAACACTGTTTAGCCCAAGCAAAAGCATTCATAAGAGAGAAAGGAGGAAGATTCTAAATTCGATTTCTATTTTCTTAGAATTCCTTTATGCCATGAACACAAAGCAATGGCAAATGATAACACGTGGTGAGACGAAATGGTGTGATTAGATAATTAAATTGATATGCACATTGCGTATTACTGTATTGTAATTTTTTGTGTCAGTCTTTCCATAACATCTATGTCAACGGCCATACCACGATGAAAGCACCGGTTCTCGTCCGATCACCGAAGTTAAACATCGTCGGGCCCAAAGAGTACTTGGATGGGTGACCGCCTGGGAAACCTGGGTGCCGTTGGCAATTTTTATTTATTTTTTTATGAATTTCCGAACATGAAAGAATTATGGAAAGCTTTTTGAATTTTAAAGCATCTAATTCGGCAGCCCACTTCCATTAATTCCATATTGTTTTAAACCTCTCCTTTGAAAGGATAATAAGCTTCCGATTTAATTAAATAATATTTGGCAGTTACAGATATCCCATACAAATAACGGACATTAAAACAATCTGCAGTAGTGGTAACCATCTGCATGTCATATTGATAATTCCCTTGTAACAGTAAACAGCTAATCATCCTTGCAGCTTGCTCATGCAAATATATTACAAACAACGTTCTTGTTTCTAAAAAAGTAAGAGAAAACAATCAAACATTAAGAAAACGAACAACTGGAATAAGTTCAAAGCAGAATAACATATATTTGGTCCAACAAAAGACATTAAGAATTTTCTGACAGGGGAAACACACTTCGGCGTGTGATGAGTGATAACTGATGATTATGAAGGAATATCGGGAAGGAACGAGCATCACCTTCACCAGCCAAAGACGCAAATTAATTATTCACTTTATGAAAGATTCAGCAACTGAGAGTAAAGCAATGGCCCCGAATTCTTTCGAAATTAAGTGACATTCCGTCCGCTCATTCTTGAGTGTGATGCATGGATTTACCTCTGATTATGTTCAAAAATCAGACAAGGATGAACCCAAATTATAACAATCCCAATTAAACGACATCCAAATACAACATTTAATAGGTTTTCTATACAATCTTTGCATGTTCCTCTTAATAAAGTCGAAAACATCCATAGCAGAATGAAAGAGGCGGACCGTAAGACGTAATCCGCTCCGCAGAATAACTTTCGTTCAACAAATAAGTTAAATTTTGCATACTCCGTTAAATGAATTATTCTCTCCAAACATCAAATTTACGAACACCTTATTCCGTTTTGCAGTTTGCTCAAATATTCCACAATATGAAAGCCATTGAATTGGGGACTTGATAGTGTGACGAGAGATGCAAAGGCGCGAGAATGACGAGAAGACGTTCGACAAAGGGGTGGTTTGCACGATGCTCCATGACGATGCCGTCAGCTTATCGACGATGAATTTATGTGAATTGATAGAGGAAGGATTAACGAACGTAGGGAAATGCTTTTTTGCAAACAATGTACGTTAATTTGCCAAAATTTAATGTTTTTCCGACGGACGCGCGACTCATGTGAATACAAGTGCCGCTCGCGGACGTTCCCCTTCGGATGCGAAGATCGATGGAGTGCCGGGTGCGGCAGCATCCGGAGGCCTCAAGTCCACTCCCGCTCCTCACATTCGGAGCACGTCTGAATCGCCTCCAACACCTACAAAAAAACCATTCTCCGCAAACGAGCAAAGTACGGAGCAACCGAGAACGAGACATCTCCAACGTTTCCGAGAGAAGGGGTTCGTCCTAAATGGTACGCGTGGTAGAGGAAAAACGGATTCGATTTTAGGCGCCTAGGTACGTATATTTCCTCTTCTGGATTAATTACAGATTTATTAGTAATGGCAGACGCATCAGCAAACGCAGCAGCATCTTCTCCACCATCGCAGCCGGCAGGTGCGGTGGCCGTGAAGCCCGTCCAGGCTTCTGCGGCTGCATCCGCATCCAAGAAAGCAGCAGCAAAGAGCGCGGCGAAGAAGGCTCGCGCAAAGCCATCTCACCCACCAACTTCAGAGATGGTTAACAACGCAGTCAAGGCACTGAAGGAGAGAGGAGGCTCTTCACTGCAAGCGATCAAGAAATACATCGCCGCTAGCTACAAGGTGGATGCAGAGAAATTATCTCCGTTCATCAAGAAGTACCTGAAGTCGGCCGTCACCTCCGGAGCTCTCGTGCAGACCAAGGGAAAAGGCGCATCTGGCTCTTTCAAATTGAGCTCTAAGACAGGAAAGGAGGTTGCACCGGCAGCATCCACCATCAAGGTGAAGAAGACCGCCGGAGCCAAAAAGGGTGTGAAGAAGGCAGCAAAACCCGTGGGCAAGAAGGCAGCGGGAGTCACCGCCTCTGCATCCGGAGCGACCAAGAGATCCGCGCCCAAGGAGAGGAGCAAGTCTGCACCACCTGCGAAGAAGGCGAAGAAACCAGCAGCAGAGAAGCCGAAGAAGAAGGTCGTGGGAAAGCCCGCCGCCAAAGCAGCCAAATCTCCATCCAAGGCAAAGAAGGCGACCAAACCGCGAGCACCCAAGCCGAAGAAGACGCCGACAAAGGCAAAGCCGGCAGCCAAGAAGCCAGCAGCACAGAAGAAGAAGTAAATTCTTCTTCCTTTCGTCGTCGTCCTCCTCTTCGAGGGCGTAATTAAGGTCCTTTTCAGGACCATCAAATTCTCTCAAAGAAATCGAATTCATGCTAATCTCCCAACTTTCTCCCTCATTTCCCGAAATAGTTAAATTTTCTCGTCGAAATAAAATGAAGTAAAGGAAAATGTGCATCTCTGCTCGGAGATTTCAACGAACGGCGTAAAGACCATCGACGATTTCGAGTAGAAAAAAATTTACGAAACTTGGAAATATTTCATGAGATTTTTCGGAATGAATTTTTCCCTCGTTTTCGGATTAAATTATCAGAACGATAAAGAGAGATAAATAAAGATAAAAGTCGTTATCGCGCAGAACTATCTTAGAAGCAAATATTAAGACGCCTCTTTGCTCTGACCGACGACGATTTATATTTTTTATTCATTTTCGAAAATGAAAGAAACTTCAATTTCTCAAACTCTAAAATTTTCGTAAAATACATCGCAGTAGTCGGAGGACGCGAGATAATCGCACATTGTGTATGGAATACAGCCGACGAGACTCGGGAGGACTAATTTATCGATTCTTACACGAATTTATTTCGAATTTTTTTTTTTTTTCGTCAACTTAGGAATGAATTATAGGAAGCATCTAGAGAGAAAAATTAAAATAAACGTCGATATTGCGTATAACTAAGTCTTTACTAAATTAACTGATGCGTGGTCGCCAAGACAAAAGACGATTTATATTTTTTATCGATTTTTTAAAACTAAGGAAACATCAATTTCTCATACTTTATTATTTACGTAAAATACATCGCACGAGTCGGAGGACATCAGATAATCACATATTGTGCACCGAAAACACACGAGAAGACTTTTAAAACCTTTTAATATTAAATTTTTTTAATGAAATTATTTCGATATATTTTTTTTTGTCATTTTCGGAATGAAGTTTCGGAAGCATCTAAAGAGAAAAATGAGAATTGACATCAATATTGTGTAGAACTAACTTTGAAGCAACCTAACCCATGCATCGTCGCCCTGACAAAAGACGATTTATATTTTTTTTTTATTTTCAAAAGTGAAAGAAACATCAATTTCTCAAAAATTTATTTTCGTAAAATACATCGCAGCAGTCCGAGTACGTCAGGTAATGGCCGATTTCTTGTGTTAAACACACGACGAGACTTGCGAACATTTTACTATCCATTTTTCCATTAATTTTTTTCCATTTTTTAATTTTTCGTCATTTTCGGAATTAAGTATCGTGAGCATCTAAAGAGAAGAATGAGAATTAACATCGATTTTGCGTAGAACTAACTTTGAAGAAAATAAACTGATGCTTTGTCGCTCCTGCAAATATCTATTAATATTTAAAATTAATTTTCGAAAAAGGAAGAAACATCAATTTTTCAAAGTCTCATTTTCGTTAAATACATCGCAGCAGTCCGAGTACGTCAGATAATCGCTGACTTTGTGTCTTAAACACACCGCGAGACTTAGGAACATTTTATTAACGATTTTTCCATGAAATAATTTCCGTTTTGAATTTTTTGGCATTTTCGGAATGAAATATCAGAAGCATCTTAAGAGAAAAATGAAAATCTACATAAATTTTGCATAGAACTAACTATGAAGAAAAGTAACCAATGCATCTTTGCTCCAACGAACAACGATTTATATTTTTTATTTATTTTTGAAAATGAAAGAAACGTCCATTTCGCCAACACGAATTTTCTCTTTTTCGTAAAATACATCGCAATGGTCCGACGACGTAGCGATCGAGTACTCGTAATTTATTTTTAAGTTTATATTCGATGAAATCTTTTTTTCGGCAACAGATAATAGATCAGATCGTTTCTCATGAGAATTTGTTGGCCCTTAAAAGGGCCTTTTTTTGAAAGTCGAGTGGCGGAATCGCTTAAGCACGTTCTCCGCGGATACGGCGAGCCAGCTGGATGTCCTTTGGCATGATGGTTACACGCTTGGCGTGGATGGCGCAAAGGTTGGTGTCCTCAAAGAGACCGACGAGGTAGGCCTCGCTGGCCTCCTGGAGGGCCATCACGGCAGAGCTCTGGAAACGGAGATCGGTCTTAAAGTCCTGAGCGATCTCACGGACGAGGCGCTGGAACGGGAGCTTGCGGATGAGAAGCTCCGTGCTCTTCTGGTAACGCCTGATTTCTCGGAGGGCCACAGTTCCTGGGCGGTATCTGTGGGGCTTCTTCACTCCTCCGGTGGCGGGTGCGCTTTTACGCGCAGCCTTGGTGGCAAGCTGTTTGCGGGGGGCTTTTCCTCCGGTGGACTTCCGGGCAGTCTGCTTCGTACGTGCCATGGCTTCTGTCTAAGAGATACGACAAAACCGAATTGACACCGAACCCAGACACGTTCTCATGTGGGCATCTCAGGGTTAGCCCGATTAGATATGCCGACCCATATGGTCTCTATATCTCTTTAGTTTCTTTTCTGCTGGTTACTTAAAGAAGGTGCCGCACTCCAGGGTAAACCTAGAAGTGTGAAGTGGCATTCTTATATTGGCCACGCCTAAGGCATTAAATTATCCTTGGGCGCTTGTTAGGTGGCCAGAGTTCTGCGTCCGTTGAAGAGATAGGTCTCTTGTAGCGATCGCCTTCTAGAGGTATGTTGTGGAGCATGTCCGCAACAAGTTTGATTTTTGAATGCCTGGCTGACTGGAAGAATTTCCTTGCCCGTTTTCTTAGGTATTCAGCCAGGGATTCTGTTTTGGTTTCGGCTCTGATAGAGGTGCTGCGGGTGTAGGAGAGTGTGGAAATTCCTAGACAGTTCCGCAGTGCTTTGTTCTGTTCAGCTTCTATGGTGGTCTTTAGCGAAGATGAGGCTGAGCTCCATAGGGGTCCTCCATAGGCAGCTATTGGGCGGATGCAGGTCTTATATATTGTTAGTCTCTTCCCCAAGGGAATCCTGGAATTCCTGAGTAGAGGGCGAAGTCTGGCATTGGCTTCCTTCAGCTTCCCTTTAAGATATCTAATATGGTTTTTCCAGGTGAGTCCTGCATCTAATCTTAGACCAAGGTATACCGAACCCACTTTTAACCCTCTATATATACACTCTCGGTGGCGCGTCACTGAGGTTCGCTCCCATTGGCCGAGCCCGTTGTCCCTCTCGCTCTCGCCGGTTACCTATATATAGCGGGCACACTAAAAGCGATTTCGATAAATTCGAGGATTCTTCGTAGCATCTCCTGAATTCAACATGACTGGACGCGGAAAGGGAGGAAAAGGATTGGGAAAGGGTGGCGCCAAGCGTCATCGCAAAGTTCTTCGCGATAACATCCAGGGAATCACCAAGCCCGCCATCCGCCGTCTCGCACGTCGTGGCGGAGTCAAGCGTATCTCCGGACTCATCTACGAAGAGACCCGCGGCGTCCTCAAGGTTTTCCTTGAGAACGTCATCCGTGACGCTGTCACCTACACCGAACACGCCAAGAGGAAGACCGTCACTGCCATGGACGTCGTCTATGCCCTGAAGAGGCAGGGACGCACCCTCTACGGTTTCGGCGGTTAGACACCTCGCGACGTCGTCTCAGGAGTCCAAAAAACTCGGCCCTTCTCAGGGCCACCAAAATTTCTCTGAGAAAATCAATACTGCTATTTCCTATTCCCTCATATTTTTTTTTATTAAAGCATTTTTACATGCACCTAAGAAAAATATTTAACTTTGTCTCAATAGATAAATAAGTAAATCATTGAATAATTCTGTCACAGAGATGGTGGAAATATTTTTTTTTATTTCAAAAAAGAGTTAAATCGTAACAATTACGGACTTGATGCGTAATTTAAACCGAAATGGAATTTCCACGTCGCATTCATCGCTGATAAATTAAAATTAAACGATTTTTACGTGTGCGTTTCGAGCTCCTGAATAAAGATTGAAAATATTACCAAATGAGCACCGAAAACTTATTATCTATGTATGAAAACCATTTTCTAAAGCTTAATCATTTTCATCTCCTTTTTATTCACCTTTTACGCTTATTCGATCCGACCCTCCCGATCGAACTCCGTTCCCCACGCCATTATATCTTATTACATTCATCTTTAACATTTTTATTATATTTCTTTGCTCAGAGAGTTAGATTAGCATATTCGTTTTCTAAATGGGAATATTTCTTGGCCCTGAAAAGGGCCGTTTGTCGCCGTGCGAACGAAGTGATGATGATTTAAGCCTTCTTCTCGGTCTTCTTTGGCAAGAGGACAGCCTGGATGTTGGGCAAAACACCACCTTGGGCGATGGTCACTCCAGAGAGAAGTTTGTTCAACTCCTCGTCGTTGCGGATGGCGAGTTGGAGATGACGAGGAATGATCCTGGTCTTCTTGTTGTCACGAGCGGCATTGCCTGCCAACTCGAGAACTTCAGCGGCCAGGTATTCCATGACGGCTGCGAGATACACGGGTGCACCGGCACCGACGCGCTCAGCATAGTTTCCTTTCCTCAGCAGACGATGGATACGTCCGACGGGGAACTGTAGTCCAGCACGGCTAGAACGGGACTTGGACTTTCCCTTTACTTTTCCTCCTTTTCCTCGTCCGGACATGGTTGATTCTTTCTAGGCTGCAACACAACAAAGGAAGAACAATTCTGGCTTTGGTGAAAAGCGCTTTTGGACGGCTATATATATGTATTCGAGGCCCGCCGCCGCGCGAGGCGAGAGCGCTTCCCATTGGTCCGGCGGTCGGCGAGTGCGGCGGAGGGATATTCCTTGCCCCTCATATATAGCGGACGCATAGGGGGAAATTTCGACATTGAGATATCATCTCGACTCTCTGCAGCATCATGCCACCCAAAACTAGTGGAAAAGCCGCCAAGAAGGCCGGTAAGGCCCAGAAGAACATCTCCAAGGGAGATAAGAAGAAGAAGCGCAGGAGGAAGGAATCCTACGCAATCTACATCTACAAGGTGTTGAAGCAGGTCCATCCCGACACTGGTATCTCCAGCAAGGCCATGAGCATCATGAACAGCTTCGTCAACGACATCTTCGAGAGAATCGCCGCCGAAGCCTCTCGCCTTGCTCATTACAACAAGCGCTCCACCATCACCTCTCGGGAGGTGCAGACCGCCGTCAGACTTCTCCTTCCCGGAGAACTCGCCAAGCACGCAGTGTCTGAGGGAACAAAGGCTGTTACCAAGTACACCAGCTCCAAGTAAATTGGTTATCTTGAGTTCATCAGGCATCCAAGTAAACGGCCCTTTTAAGGGCCAAGAAATTGTCACAAAGAAATCGAAAATGCTTAATCATTGTCTAATGGAGGGCGCGAGGTAATCGCAGATGACGAGGAATAAGAATGTTGATAAAGAAATGATGTTTCGAGCGAACGCAGTTTCGGTATAAATTTCTGAAAAAAAAATTCTAACTTGTAACATCAAAGCAATTTAAATACATTAATTAAATTAAATAACTTTAACAAGTTCGTTATGCGTTGTTTCCAATTAGCAATAGAAATGACAAGCACCATATATCATTTTTGAAGCACTTCGATAAAATTACAATTTAAAAATCATCATCAAATAAATTTCACATGCTTTGGCATCTCACGAATGTTGGAAACGGCAATGAAAAATTCTTCTCGACCGAAGAAATCACTAGCATTCAAAATATAAATTGCTTATCAAAATTTTCCCAGACAGAGGGAACTTCCCAGGTAGATTGATTTCACTCTTCCAGTGACGTCCGCAATAGGCGATAATGTGTAGAAGGCAACTGAAAAAGCATCTGCCGAATATTCTAAAGATTAGACAACGAGTTTTAATTCGAATTAATACACGAATCTCGACGCCTTGACAGATGCTGCACCCTAGTGGTCGGGGGGTGCAATCAATCCAGACGCCCGATGCGTTCCGATGCTATGTTTGACTCGTTTTAACTCGTAATTTTGATCAATTAAAAATCGAGAACATATCAATTCATACTGTGCGGACTACAGGCTGTAGCCCAACACTTTGTACGGTGAGATTGAAGGAAAATTACGCGAGTTAAAAGCTCTCAAAAGTGAAGGTGATGCCAACCTTTCAAAAATTTTTCTCAAAAAATGCAATTTTCAAGAGGGATAAAAAAAAGGGATTGGAAATGCAGGCATCTATTCAAGTAAGCGTAACGACGAACAAGTTACCAACAAATGAAATAACAATGCAATAAACCAAATAACTGATCGCATAGAATAAATTATGCAGGTTTTTTGAGATAGCTTTCCTAGGATTTGATGAAACAAAGAAACAAAACGATGAACCCATTCTTTCGTTACGGTCTATGTTTAACTTATTCTTGTAGCAATGCTCCGTTAACTGAGGGAATACAACATACTGTTTGATCGCTGTAGATCTTGCCAACGGCCATACCATGATGAAAACACCGGTTCTCGTCCGATCACCGAAGTTAAGCATCATCGGGCCCGGATAGTACTTGGATGGGTGACCGCCTGGGAACACCGGGTGCTGTTGGTTTTTTATTTATTTTATATCGCTATTAAATACTATTAAGACATAGGAGTACATTCGTTTTAAAGAATTTAATTTTTTCCGAGGCCCTTAAACACTGTTTAGCCCAAGCAAAAGCATTCATAAGAGAGAAAGGAGGAAGATTCTAAATTCGATTTCTATTTTCTTAGAATTCCTTTATGCCATGAACACAAAGCAATGGCAAATGATAACACGTGGTGAGACGAAATGGTGTGATTAGATAATTAAATTGATATGCACATTGCGTATTACTGTATTGTAATTTTTTGTGTCAGTCTTTCCATAACATCTATGTCAACGGCCATACCACGATGAAAGCACCGGTTCTCGTCCGATCACCGAAGTTAAACATCGTCGGGCCCAAAGAGTACTTGGATGGGTGACCGCCTGGGAAACCTGGGTGCCGTTGGCAATTTTTATTTATTTTTTTATGAATTTCCGAACATGAAAGAATTATGGAAAGCTTTTTGAATTTTAAAGCATCTAATTCGGCAGCCCACTTCCATTAATTCCATATTGTTTTAAACCTCTCCTTTGAAAGGATAATAAGCTTCCGATTTAATTAAATAATATTTGGCAGTTACAGATATCCCATACAAATAACGGACATTAAAACAATCTGCAGTAGTGGTAACCATCTGCATGTCATATTGATAATTCCCTTGTAACAGTAAACAGCTAATCATCCTTGCAGCTTGCTCATGCAAATATATTACAAACAACGTTCTTGTTTCTAAAAAAGTAAGAGAAAACAATCAAACATTAAGAAAACGAACAACTGGAATAAGTTCAAAGCAGAATAACATATATTTGGTCCAACAAAAGACATTAAGAATTTTCTGACAGGGGAAACACACTTCGGCGTGTGATGAGTGATAACTGATGATTATGAAGGAATATCGGGAAGGAACGAGCATCACCTTCACCAGCCAAAGACGCAAATTAATTATTCACTTTATGAAAGATTCAGCAACTGAGAGTAAAGCAATGGCCCCGAATTCTTTCGAAATTAAGTGACATTCCGTCCGCTCATTCTTGAGTGTGATGCATGGATTTACCTCTGATTATGTTCAAAAATCAGACAAGGATGAACCCAAATTATAACAATCCCAATTAAACGACATCCAAATACAACATTTAATAGGTTTTCTATACAATCTTTGCATGTTCCTCTTAATAAAGTCGAAAACATCCATAGCAGAATGAAAGAGGCGGACCGTAAGACGTAATCCGCTCCGCAGAATAACTTTCGTTCAACAAATAAGTTAAATTTTGCATACTCCGTTAAATGAATTATTCTCTCCAAACATCAAATTTACGAACACCTTATTCCGTTTTGCAGTTTGCTCAAATATTCCACAATATGAAAGCCATTGAATTGGGGACTTGATAGTGTGACGAGAGATGCAAAGGCGCGAGAATGACGAGAAGACGTTCGACAAAGGGGTGGTTTGCACGATGCTCCATGACGATGCCGTCAGCTTATCGACGATGAATTTATGTGAATTGATAGAGGAAGGATTAACGAACGTAGGGAAATGCTTTTTTGCAAACAATGTACGTTAATTTGCCAAAATTTAATGTTTTTCCGACGGACGCGCGACTCATGTGAATACAAGTGCCGCTCGCGGACGTTCCCCTTCGGATGCGAAGATCGATGGAGTGCCGGGTGCGGCAGCATCCGGAGGCCTCAAGTCCACTCCCGCTCCTCACATTCGGAGCACGTCTGAATCGCCTCCAACACCTACAAAAAAACCATTCTCCGCAAACGAGCAAAGTACGGAGCAACCGAGAACGAGACATCTCCAACGTTTCCGAGAGAAGGGGTTCGTCCTAAATGGTACGCGTGGTAGAGGAAAAACGGATTCGATTTTAGGCGCCTAGGTACGTGACGGTTGCAAGAGGTACGATTTGCACTGAGTATTCATTCATCGGAGCGTTACACTCTGCCTTTGTTAGCTTTTCTAAAAGCTTAAGGTGACGAAGATATTTGCCATCAAGGTGACGAAGTCTTCGGCACTTTTCCGAAAAAGGGCCCTTTTCAAGGCCAATTTTCGTCTTTGACAACAACCTTGCTGCAGCAGTTGCTGCACACAGAGACATCTGCCGCCTTCACAATGGCAACTCCTGTCATTGCGAAAGCCTCCCCCGCCTCCCTGCCGGGAGCTACGGCCCGCAACATCTTCGAGATCGTTGAGAAGCCATCACTGAAGCCTGCCGCTCCTGCTGCCGCATCACCACGGGATCCCCGTCTACATAGAGGAGGAGAGGACGACATGGAGGTCCCAGAAGAGCAGGACTTCACAGTGGTCACTTCCAAAAGGAAGTACCATTATAGTATCCAAGAGATGACTGCTGCCGCATCCGCTGCATCCGCTGCCAAGAAGACGACGATGGCTGCCACCACTTCCGGGACTCTACCGACCCGGAACCGTTACTCTCCACTCTCCACCACTGTGGAAAGCGAACCCGCACCAAGCGCTGCCACGCCTGCGCCGCTCCCGAGACGCCCGCCGGCAATTCAAGTTTATGGAATTTTTAATGTCCGTGCATTCGCGATGGACCTGGAGAAGTCCATCAAGACGAAAGACTTCGTCGTCCATCGCCTCGGCACCTCGGCACCCCGCAACGACGACGCTGCAGCCGCTCGCGGAGACACATGCCGCATCTCTTTCGCAACCGCGGACAATTTCCGCGACGCAAAGTCATTCCTTGAAGCGAATGCCATCGCTTATTCGACATGGGCGGAGAAGAAGGACAAGCTGACGTCCTTCGTCATCACCGGCCTCTCCGCGGGAACCACGGAGGACGAGGTTTTTGAGGACCTGGATGCGCTTGGCATCCCTGTCCGGAAGGTGCGGCAGCTGCGTGCGAAGGGCGGCGAGAAGGTCGCTCTCTTTTCGTTTGCAGCCCCTTCAACCCCGGAATGGACACTTGCAAGAATCCTTGCACTTAAATCCCTTGCTTTCTGCCGCATCTCGGTGCGTAAGTTCCATCATGACGCACCGCAGATCTGCCACCGCTGCAGCCGATTCGGCCACTCGTCGGCGCACTGCCACGCTGTACCGCGCTGCTTCCGCTGCGCCGGCCCGCACCCGATCACCGACTGCACTCTCACCCGGGACGACACTCCAACATGCTGCAACTGTGGAGGGCCACATGCCGCGGTCTCACGCTCCTGCACCCACTGGAAGCAGGCCCGCTCACGACGCGCCGCTCCCGCTCCCGCCGCAGCAGCGGCAACAACACCACTCCCGCGCCCGCAGCCATTGCCGCCAAGGAGGAACGCCTGGGGGGGAGAGGCTCTTTCCTTTGTCCCGCCTCAGGTGCAGCGAGCAGCACCACCGCGCCGCCTAGGAGCAGTCATCCCGAGGGAATCGGCGTACCGCTCCACAGACGTCGCGCCCGAAGATTTTCCTGATCTTCCGCGCCCGCAGCCGCTCACCCAAGAGACGGCGGCCGCCCTGAAAATTCCCCTTCGGCAGAGGAGACGCACGGCTACCGCACCACCAGCTGATACGGCACCCAACGCATCAGCAGAGAATAGCATCATCCTCCAAACAATGGAGAAAATGATGCGCACCTTCCAGGACGCCGTCACCGCGCAACTGAACGAATTCCGCGCCATCATTGCAAATCTTACGGCCGCCAATGGACCGTAATATTGCAAATGATAAACGCCCACTCACCATCCTCTCGTGGAACGCGGGAGGAGCAATCTGGAGGAAGACTGCCGAACTTGCCAGCCTTCTGCACCATCACAAAGTCGACATCGCGCTGCTCCAGGAAACGCACTTACGCTCATTTCAACGGTTTTCAATCCCCGGTTACATCGTCTACAGATCCGACAGAGAGGCCGCACCCAATGGAGAGGAAAGAAGAGGAGGAGGTACTGCCATCGCAATCGTTGAATCCATCCTCCACGATCTGCCTTCGCCGCACCCGGAGCCGCAAAACGGCCTCGAAGCCACCGTCGCCCGCGTAAAAACGGACTTCGGCGACATCTCCGTAGTCTCTGGTTATCTTCCTCCGCGGCGCCCTTTCGTCGACGGCGCTTTCGGCACCACCTTCTCCAAGGGACAACGTGCGGTGATCGGCGGTGATTTCAACGCAAAGCACACCACCTGGGGCTCCAGTTTCTGCAACAAGTCCGGCCGCTCGTTGCGGAAGTGGGCGGACGCGAATGCACTTCACGTCATCGCGCCGCGGGAACCAACTCGCTATCATCCCAGCGGAAAAGGAGATGTCCTCGACATCTTCCTCATCTCTTCCTTCATGCCTCCGAGTGCGATCTTCGTAATCCCTGCATTGGAAAGCGACCATCTGCCCGTGATCGCGTTCTTTGGAGCCGCACCCGCCGAACGATGCATTCCCTTGCGCCGAGACTTGAAGGCAGCCGACTGGAAGTGCTTCCGGTCCCATCTTTGTGCCGCTCTTCCGCCGCCACCGTTGGACCTAGAGACGCCGGACGACTTGGATGCGGCAGCCAACACACTCGTCTCCACGATCCAAGCCGCAGCCGATGCAGCCGCACCGAAGCGCCGGGGAAAAGGACCGCCGAAGTTGCCGCTCCCGCCCGAAATCGTCGCCGCCATAAGGGAAAAGAACCGTCTCCGTCGGAAGTGGAACCGCACTGGGGATCCGCAAATGCGCCGCGCCTTTCGGAAGATGCAGAGGGAAATCACCAATGTCATCAAGGAGTGGAAGAACGCCATTTGGGAGTCGAAACTTGCGAAATTAAACGCAAAAGACGGCTCCCTATGGCGTTCCATCAAAACTCGCCACCGAAACGACCCCTCGTCAGGCGCGTACCATTTGGGAGCAACCAGCGGCGGCTCGAATCTGACGGCGGAGACGTTTTCCCTTCATTTTCAAGAGGCCTTTACACCGAACCCGGGACCGCCACTACCACCTGAACCACCGGAAGTGGAAGCCGAGAATGCGGACTCTGCACCCAGGGTGCAGCCGGAAGACGTCGAAGCCCCACTCCGACGCCTGCGCCTGCGGAAATCGCCCGGTCCGGACGGATTGGAGAACGAGATCCTTCGCCAACTGCCTGCCGCTGCGGTCCTTTGGATGACGGCGATTATCAACGCCGTCATTTCAATAGGACACTTTCCAACGCCATGGAAAACCGCGAAGATAGTGCCAATTCCGAAGAGCGGAAAAAGACCCACTGCTGCGACGAATTTTCGCCCGATTTCCCTCCTTGACGGGCTGGGAAAAATCGTCGAAAGAGTGCTTCTCCCGTTCCTTCTCGGAACAATAGAGGAAAAAGGACTTCTCCCGGAGGAGCAGTACGGCTTCCGCCGAGAACACTCGACAACCCACCAAGTCACCCGGGTGTTACAATTCATTACCAAAGAATTTAACACCCGGTGCCATGTCGCAGCAGCATTCTTCGACGTCGCAAAAGCGTTCGACCGCACCTGGCATGCAGGCCTCCTCTTCAAACTTCGGAATTGGCACTTTCCGCAATGGCAGCGAAATCTCATCTCCTCCTATCTCCGAGACCGGCAATTCTTCGTTGAATTCCGCGGCGATGCATCCGGACTGCACCCCATCTCCGCCGGAGTGCCGCAGGGCAGCATATGGGGCCCTCTACTCTTCAACCTCTTCTGTGCTGACATCCCGAGGGACTTTGGGTGCAACATCATCTCGGCCTTCTACGCGGATGACGCCGCTCTCCTCGCCCGCTCCAAGTCTCGCCGCTTCGCCGCTTCATACCTGCAACGGGCGACTTTTCGCCTCGAGCAGTGGTATGAAAAATGGCGACTTGGAGTGAATGCATCGAAGACGCAGGCGATCGTCTTCTCCCTAGGACATCCATCCAAAACACCGGATCCCATCCTCGTCGGCACGGAAGAGGTTCCCTGGAAGGACTCCATCACATACCTCGGCGTTTGCATGGATCGGCGACTCAACTTTCAGGCCCACTCCCGGGTCATCGCGGCAAAGGCGCGGGCGAAGCGGCGGATACTTCTCCCTCTTCTTCTTTCTCCATCCATTCGGCTGAGCGTGAAGATGCTCATCCACACGGCGATCATCCGGAGCGGCATGGCACACGCCTCCCCTGCTTGGAGCGGCATCCTCGGAGAAGCGGGGCGCGGCATCATCGCTAGAGCGGAGCGATCAATCCTCCGCACTGCACTCTCTCTTGGTTGGACCATTCACAACGATGCGGTGTATTATCTCTGCCGCATCGCCCCCATCACCGAATTCTTCCAGGAGAGAGCGGAGCGATTTTTCGCCCGACTACCAACAAGAGAAGCGGAACATCTAAAGCGCCTCGAAGACGATGTCCCGCTCCCGTGGGACTTCTTCCGCCGCACCATCTCTTCAACCCGAGCAGAGGGAAGCATGCCGCCACGCCGTAGGAGAAGATAGGGAATAATAGGGTGGCCATTCTTGGCCCTTGAAAGGGCCTTTTCTTAGAGGCGCATCGGCCGAGGAGGAAAAAATCGAAAGGAGCACGACACGCCGAGGGAGACCTTTTATTGGTGCAACGGCGAAGTAGAAAGGGATTCAATACAATAAATAACAGATCAGGAAAGTGCCTAGGTACGTATATTTCCTCTTCTGGATTAATTACAGATTTATTAGTAATGGCAGACGCATCAGCAAACGCAGCAGCATCTTCTCCACCATCGCAGCCGGCAGGTGCGGTGGCCGTGAAGCCCGTCCAGGCTTCTGCGGCTGCATCCGCATCCAAGAAAGCAGCAGCAAAGAGCGCGGCGAAGAAGGCTCGCGCAAAGCCATCTCACCCACCAACTTCAGAGATGGTTAACAACGCAGTCAAGGCACTGAAGGAGAGAGGAGGCTCTTCACTGCAAGCGATCAAGAAATACATCGCCGCTAGCTACAAGGTGGATGCAGAGAAATTATCTCCGTTCATCAAGAAGTACCTGAAGTCGGCCGTCACCTCCGGAGCTCTCGTGCAGACCAAGGGAAAAGGCGCATCTGGCTCTTTCAAATTGAGCTCTAAGACAGGAAAGGAGGTTGCACCGGCAGCATCCACCATCAAGGTGAAGAAGACCGCCGGAGCCAAAAAGGGTGTGAAGAAGGCAGCAAAACCCGTGGGCAAGAAGGCAGCGGGAGTCACCGCCTCTGCATCCGGAGCGACCAAGAGATCCGCGCCCAAGGAGAGGAGCAAGTCTGCACCACCTGCGAAGAAGGCGAAGAAACCAGCAGCAGAGAAGCCGAAGAAGAAGGTCGTGGGAAAGCCCGCCGCCAAAGCAGCCAAATCTCCATCCAAGGCAAAGAAGGCGACCAAACCGCGAGCACCCAAGCCGAAGAAGACGCCGACAAAGGCAAAGCCGGCAGCCAAGAAGCCAGCAGCACAGAAGAAGAAGTAAATTCTTCTTCCTTTCGTCGTCGTCCTCCTCTTCGAGGGCGTAATTAAGGTCCTTTTCAGGACCATCAAATTCTCTCAAAGAAATCGAATTCATGCTAATCTCCCAACTTTCTCCCTCATTTCCCGAAATAGTTAAATTTTCTCGTCGAAATAAAATGAAGTAAAGGAAAATGTGCATCTCTGCTCGGAGATTTCAACGAACGGCGTAAAGACCATCGACGATTTCGAGTAGAAAAAAATTTACGAAACTTGGAAATATTTCATGAGATTTTTCGGAATGAATTTTTCCCTCGTTTTCGGATTAAATTATCAGAACGATAAAGAGAGATAAATAAAGATAAAAGTCGTTATCGCGCAGAACTATCTTAGAAGCAAATATTAAGACGCCTCTTTGCTCTGACCGACGACGATTTATATTTTTTATTCATTTTCGAAAATGAAAGAAACTTCAATTTCTCAAACTCTAAAATTTTCGTAAAATACATCGCAGTAGTCGGAGGACGCGAGATAATCGCACATTGTGTATGGAATACAGCCGACGAGACTCGGGAGGACTAATTTATCGATTCTTACACGAATTTATTTCGAATTTTTTTTTTTTTTCGTCAACTTAGGAATGAATTATAGGAAGCATCTAGAGAGAAAAATTAAAATAAACGTCGATATTGCGTATAACTAAGTCTTTACTAAATTAACTGATGCGTGGTCGCCAAGACAAAAGACGATTTATATTTTTTATCGATTTTTTAAAACTAAGGAAACATCAATTTCTCATACTTTATTATTTACGTAAAATACATCGCACGAGTCGGAGGACATCAGATAATCACATATTGTGCACCGAAAACACACGAGAAGACTTTTAAAACCTTTTAATATTAAATTTTTTTAATGAAATTATTTCGATATATTTTTTTTTGTCATTTTCGGAATGAAGTTTCGGAAGCATCTAAAGAGAAAAATGAGAATTGACATCAATATTGTGTAGAACTAACTTTGAAGCAACCTAACCCATGCATCGTCGCCCTGACAAAAGACGATTTATATTTTTTTTTTATTTTCAAAAGTGAAAGAAACATCAATTTCTCAAAAATTTATTTTCGTAAAATACATCGCAGCAGTCCGAGTACGTCAGGTAATGGCCGATTTCTTGTGTTAAACACACGACGAGACTTGCGAACATTTTACTATCCATTTTTCCATTAATTTTTTTCCATTTTTTAATTTTTCGTCATTTTCGGAATTAAGTATCGTGAGCATCTAAAGAGAAGAATGAGAATTAACATCGATTTTGCGTAGAACTAACTTTGAAGAAAATAAACTGATGCTTTGTCGCTCCTGCAAATATCTATTAATATTTAAAATTAATTTTCGAAAAAGGAAGAAACATCAATTTTTCAAAGTCTCATTTTCGTTAAATACATCGCAGCAGTCCGAGTACGTCAGATAATCGCTGACTTTGTGTCTTAAACACACCGCGAGACTTAGGAACATTTTATTAACGATTTTTCCATGAAATAATTTCCGTTTTGAATTTTTTGGCATTTTCGGAATGAAATATCAGAAGCATCTTAAGAGAAAAATGAAAATCTACATAAATTTTGCATAGAACTAACTATGAAGAAAAGTAACCAATGCATCTTTGCTCCAACGAACAACGATTTATATTTTTTATTTATTTTTGAAAATGAAAGAAACGTCCATTTCGCCAACACGAATTTTCTCTTTTTCGTAAAATACATCGCAATGGTCCGACGACGTAGCGATCGAGTACTCGTAATTTATTTTTAAGTTTATATTCGATGAAATCTTTTTTTCGGCAACAGATAATAGATCAGATCGTTTCTCATGAGAATTTGTTGGCCCTTAAAAGGGCCTTTTTTTGAAAGTCGAGTGGCGGAATCGCTTAAGCACGTTCTCCGCGGATACGGCGAGCCAGCTGGATGTCCTTTGGCATGATGGTTACACGCTTGGCGTGGATGGCGCAAAGGTTGGTGTCCTCAAAGAGACCGACGAGGTAGGCCTCGCTGGCCTCCTGGAGGGCCATCACGGCAGAGCTCTGGAAACGGAGATCGGTCTTAAAGTCCTGAGCGATCTCACGGACGAGGCGCTGGAACGGGAGCTTGCGGATGAGAAGCTCCGTGCTCTTCTGGTAACGCCTGATTTCTCGGAGGGCCACAGTTCCTGGGCGGTATCTGTGGGGCTTCTTCACTCCTCCGGTGGCGGGTGCGCTTTTACGCGCAGCCTTGGTGGCAAGCTGTTTGCGGGGGGCTTTTCCTCCGGTGGACTTCCGGGCAGTCTGCTTCGTACGTGCCATGGCTTCTGTCTAAGAGATACGACAAAACCGAATTGACACCGAACCCACTTTTAACCCTCTATATATACACTCTCGGTGGCGCGTCACTGAGGTTCGCTCCCATTGGCCGAGCCCGTTGTCCCTCTCGCTCTCGCCGGTTACCTATATATAGCGGGCACACTAAAAGCGATTTCGATAAATTCGAGGATTCTTCGTAGCATCTCCTGAATTCAACATGACTGGACGCGGAAAGGGAGGAAAAGGATTGGGAAAGGGTGGCGCCAAGCGTCATCGCAAAGTTCTTCGCGATAACATCCAGGGAATCACCAAGCCCGCCATCCGCCGTCTCGCACGTCGTGGCGGAGTCAAGCGTATCTCCGGACTCATCTACGAAGAGACCCGCGGCGTCCTCAAGGTTTTCCTTGAGAACGTCATCCGTGACGCTGTCACCTACACCGAACACGCCAAGAGGAAGACCGTCACTGCCATGGACGTCGTCTATGCCCTGAAGAGGCAGGGACGCACCCTCTACGGTTTCGGCGGTTAGACACCTCGCGACGTCGTCTCAGGAGTCCAAAAAACTCGGCCCTTCTCAGGGCCACCAAAATTTCTCTGAGAAAATCAATACTGCTATTTCCTATTCCCTCATATTTTTTTTTATTAAAGCATTTTTACATGCACCTAAGAAAAATATTTAACTTTGTCTCAATAGATAAATAAGTAAATCATTGAATAATTCTGTCACAGAGATGGTGGAAATATTTTTTTTTATTTCAAAAAAGAGTTAAATCGTAACAATTACGGACTTGATGCGTAATTTAAACCGAAATGGAATTTCCACGTCGCATTCATCGCTGATAAATTAAAATTAAACGATTTTTACGTGTGCGTTTCGAGCTCCTGAATAAAGATTGAAAATATTACCAAATGAGCACCGAAAACTTATTATCTATGTATGAAAACCATTTTCTAAAGCTTAATCATTTTCATCTCCTTTTTATTCACCTTTTACGCTTATTCGATCCGACCCTCCCGATCGAACTCCGTTCCCCACGCCATTATATCTTATTACATTCATCTTTAACATTTTTATTATATTTCTTTGCTCAGAGAGTTAGATTAGCATATTCGTTTTCTAAATGGGAATATTTCTTGGCCCTGAAAAGGGCCGTTTGTCGCCGTGCGAACGAAGTGATGATGATTTAAGCCTTCTTCTCGGTCTTCTTTGGCAAGAGGACAGCCTGGATGTTGGGCAAAACACCACCTTGGGCGATGGTCACTCCAGAGAGAAGTTTGTTCAACTCCTCGTCGTTGCGGATGGCGAGTTGGAGATGACGAGGAATGATCCTGGTCTTCTTGTTGTCACGAGCGGCATTGCCTGCCAACTCGAGAACTTCAGCGGCCAGGTATTCCATGACGGCTGCGAGATACACGGGTGCACCGGCACCGACGCGCTCAGCATAGTTTCCTTTCCTCAGCAGACGATGGATACGTCCGACGGGGAACTGTAGTCCAGCACGGCTAGAACGGGACTTGGACTTTCCCTTTACTTTTCCTCCTTTTCCTCGTCCGGACATGGTTGATTCTTTCTAGGCTGCAACACAACAAAGGAAGAACAATTCTGGCTTTGGTGAAAAGCGCTTTTGGACGGCTATATATATGTATTCGAGGCCCGCCGCCGCGCGAGGCGAGAGCGCTTCCCATTGGTCCGGCGGTCGGCGAGTGCGGCGGAGGGATATTCCTTGCCCCTCATATATAGCGGACGCATAGGGGGAAATTTCGACATTGAGATATCATCTCGACTCTCTGCAGCATCATGCCACCCAAAACTAGTGGAAAAGCCGCCAAGAAGGCCGGTAAGGCCCAGAAGAACATCTCCAAGGGAGATAAGAAGAAGAAGCGCAGGAGGAAGGAATCCTACGCAATCTACATCTACAAGGTGTTGAAGCAGGTCCATCCCGACACTGGTATCTCCAGCAAGGCCATGAGCATCATGAACAGCTTCGTCAACGACATCTTCGAGAGAATCGCCGCCGAAGCCTCTCGCCTTGCTCATTACAACAAGCGCTCCACCATCACCTCTCGGGAGGTGCAGACCGCCGTCAGACTTCTCCTTCCCGGAGAACTCGCCAAGCACGCAGTGTCTGAGGGAACAAAGGCTGTTACCAAGTACACCAGCTCCAAGTAAATTGGTTATCTTGAGTTCATCAGGCATCCAAGTAAACGGCCCTTTTAAGGGCCAAGAAATTGTCACAAAGAAATCGAAAATGCTTAATCATTGTCTAATGGAGGGCGCGAGGTAATCGCAGATGACGAGGAATAAGAATGTTGATAAAGAAATGATGTTTCGAGCGAACGCAGTTTCGGTATAAATTTCTGAAAAAAAAATTCTAACTTGTAACATCAAAGCAATTTAAATACATTAATTAAATTAAATAACTTTAACAAGTTCGTTATGCGTTGTTTCCAATTAGCAATAGAAATGACAAGCACCATATATCATTTTTGAAGCACTTCGATAAAATTACAATTTAAAAATCATCATCAAATAAATTTCACATGCTTTGGCATCTCACGAATGTTGGAAACGGCAATGAAAAATTCTTCTCGACCGAAGAAATCACTAGCATTCAAAATATAAATTGCTTATCAAAATTTTCCCAGACAGAGGGAACTTCCCAGGTAGATTGATTTCACTCTTCCAGTGACGTCCGCAATAGGCGATAATGTGTAGAAGGCAACTGAAAAAGCATCTGCCGAATATTCTAAAGATTAGACAACGAGTTTTAATTCGAATTAATACACGAATCTCGACGCCTTGACAGATGCTGCACCCTAGTGGTCGGGGGGTGCAATCAATCCAGACGCCCGATGCGTTCCGATGCTATGTTTGACTCGTTTTAACTCGTAATTTTGATCAATTAAAAATCGAGAACATATCAATTCATACTGTGCGGACTACAGGCTGTAGCCCAACACTTTGTACGGTGAGATTGAAGGAAAATTACGCGAGTTAAAAGCTCTCAAAAGTGAAGGTGATGCCAACCTTTCAAAAATTTTTCTCAAAAAATGCAATTTTCAAGAGGGATAAAAAAAAGGGATTGGAAATGCAGGCATCTATTCAAGTAAGCGTAACGACGAACAAGTTACCAACAAATGAAATAACAATGCAATAAACCAAATAACTGATCGCATAGAATAAATTATGCAGGTTTTTTGAGATAGCTTTCCTAGGATTTGATGAAACAAAGAAACAAAACGATGAACCCATTCTTTCGTTACGGTCTATGTTTAACTTATTCTTGTAGCAATGCTCCGTTAACTGAGGGAATACAACATACTGTTTGATCGCTGTAGATCTTGCCAACGGCCATACCATGATGAAAACACCGGTTCTCGTCCGATCACCGAAGTTAAGCATCATCGGGCCCGGATAGTACTTGGATGGGTGACCGCCTGGGAACACCGGGTGCTGTTGGTTTTTTATTTATTTTATATCGCTATTAAATACTATTAAGACATAGGAGTACATTCGTTTTAAAGAATTTAATTTTTTCCGAGGCCCTTAAACACTGTTTAGCCCAAGCAAAAGCATTCATAAGAGAGAAAGGAGGAAGATTCTAAATTCGATTTCTATTTTCTTAGAATTCCTTTATGCCATGAACACAAAGCAATGGCAAATGATAACACGTGGTGAGACGAAATGGTGTGATTAGATAATTAAATTGATATGCACATTGCGTATTACTGTATTGTAATTTTTTGTGTCAGTCTTTCCATAACATCTATGTCAACGGCCATACCACGATGAAAGCACCGGTTCTCGTCCGATCACCGAAGTTAAACATCGTCGGGCCCAAAGAGTACTTGGATGGGTGACCGCCTGGGAAACCTGGGTGCCGTTGGCAATTTTTATTTATTTTTTTATGAATTTCCGAACATGAAAGAATTATGGAAAGCTTTTTGAATTTTAAAGCATCTAATTCGGCAGCCCACTTCCATTAATTCCATATTGTTTTAAACCTCTCCTTTGAAAGGATAATAAGCTTCCGATTTAATTAAATAATATTTGGCAGTTACAGATATCCCATACAAATAACGGACATTAAAACAATCTGCAGTAGTGGTAACCATCTGCATGTCATATTGATAATTCCCTTGTAACAGTAAACAGCTAATCATCCTTGCAGCTTGCTCATGCAAATATATTACAAACAACGTTCTTGTTTCTAAAAAAGTAAGAGAAAACAATCAAACATTAAGAAAACGAACAACTGGAATAAGTTCAAAGCAGAATAACATATATTTGGTCCAACAAAAGACATTAAGAATTTTCTGACAGGGGAAACACACTTCGGCGTGTGATGAGTGATAACTGATGATTATGAAGGAATATCGGGAAGGAACGAGCATCACCTTCACCAGCCAAAGACGCAAATTAATTATTCACTTTATGAAAGATTCAGCAACTGAGAGTAAAGCAATGGCCCCGAATTCTTTCGAAATTAAGTGACATTCCGTCCGCTCATTCTTGAGTGTGATGCATGGATTTACCTCTGATTATGTTCAAAAATCAGACAAGGATGAACCCAAATTATAACAATCCCAATTAAACGACATCCAAATACAACATTTAATAGGTTTTCTATACAATCTTTGCATGTTCCTCTTAATAAAGTCGAAAACATCCATAGCAGAATGAAAGAGGCGGACCGTAAGACGTAATCCGCTCCGCAGAATAACTTTCGTTCAACAAATAAGTTAAATTTTGCATACTCCGTTAAATGAATTATTCTCTCCAAACATCAAATTTACGAACACCTTATTCCGTTTTGCAGTTTGCTCAAATATTCCACAATATGAAAGCCATTGAATTGGGGACTTGATAGTGTGACGAGAGATGCAAAGGCGCGAGAATGACGAGAAGACGTTCGACAAAGGGGTGGTTTGCACGATGCTCCATGACGATGCCGTCAGCTTATCGACGATGAATTTATGTGAATTGATAGAGGAAGGATTAACGAACGTAGGGAAATGCTTTTTTGCAAACAATGTACGTTAATTTGCCAAAATTTAATGTTTTTCCGACGGACGCGCGACTCATGTGAATACAAGTGCCGCTCGCGGACGTTCCCCTTCGGATGCGAAGATCGATGGAGTGCCGGGTGCGGCAGCATCCGGAGGCCTCAAGTCCACTCCCGCTCCTCACATTCGGAGCACGTCTGAATCGCCTCCAACACCTACAAAAAAACCATTCTCCGCAAACGAGCAAAGTACGGAGCAACCGAGAACGAGACATCTCCAACGTTTCCGAGAGAAGGGGTTCGTCCTAAATGGTACGCGTGGTAGAGGAAAAACGGATTCGATTTTAGGCGCCTAGGTACGTATATTTCCTCTTCTGGATTAATTACAGATTTATTAGTAATGGCAGACGCATCAGCAAACGCAGCAGCATCTTCTCCACCATCGCAGCCGGCAGGTGCGGTGGCCGTGAAGCCCGTCCAGGCTTCTGCGGCTGCATCCGCATCCAAGAAAGCAGCAGCAAAGAGCGCGGCGAAGAAGGCTCGCGCAAAGCCATCTCACCCACCAACTTCAGAGATGGTTAACAACGCAGTCAAGGCACTGAAGGAGAGAGGAGGCTCTTCACTGCAAGCGATCAAGAAATACATCGCCGCTAGCTACAAGGTGGATGCAGAGAAATTATCTCCGTTCATCAAGAAGTACCTGAAGTCGGCCGTCACCTCCGGAGCTCTCGTGCAGACCAAGGGAAAAGGCGCATCTGGCTCTTTCAAATTGAGCTCTAAGACAGGAAAGGAGGTTGCACCGGCAGCATCCACCATCAAGGTGAAGAAGACCGCCGGAGCCAAAAAGGGTGTGAAGAAGGCAGCAAAACCCGTGGGCAAGAAGGCAGCGGGAGTCACCGCCTCTGCATCCGGAGCGACCAAGAGATCCGCGCCCAAGGAGAGGAGCAAGTCTGCACCACCTGCGAAGAAGGCGAAGAAACCAGCAGCAGAGAAGCCGAAGAAGAAGGTCGTGGGAAAGCCCGCCGCCAAAGCAGCCAAATCTCCATCCAAGGCAAAGAAGGCGACCAAACCGCGAGCACCCAAGCCGAAGAAGACGCCGACAAAGGCAAAGCCGGCAGCCAAGAAGCCAGCAGCACAGAAGAAGAAGTAAATTCTTCTTCCTTTCGTCGTCGTCCTCCTCTTCGAGGGCGTAATTAAGGTCCTTTTCAGGACCATCAAATTCTCTCAAAGAAATCGAATTCATGCTAATCTCCCAACTTTCTCCCTCATTTCCCGAAATAGTTAAATTTTCTCGTCGAAATAAAATGAAGTAAAGGAAAATGTGCATCTCTGCTCGGAGATTTCAACGAACGGCGTAAAGACCATCGACGATTTCGAGTAGAAAAAAATTTACGAAACTTGGAAATATTTCATGAGATTTTTCGGAATGAATTTTTCCCTCGTTTTCGGATTAAATTATCAGAACGATAAAGAGAGATAAATAAAGATAAAAGTCGTTATCGCGCAGAACTATCTTAGAAGCAAATATTAAGACGCCTCTTTGCTCTGACCGACGACGATTTATATTTTTTATTCATTTTCGAAAATGAAAGAAACTTCAATTTCTCAAACTCTAAAATTTTCGTAAAATACATCGCAGTAGTCGGAGGACGCGAGATAATCGCACATTGTGTATGGAATACAGCCGACGAGACTCGGGAGGACTAATTTATCGATTCTTACACGAATTTATTTCGAATTTTTTTTTTTTTTCGTCAACTTAGGAATGAATTATAGGAAGCATCTAGAGAGAAAAATTAAAATAAACGTCGATATTGCGTATAACTAAGTCTTTACTAAATTAACTGATGCGTGGTCGCCAAGACAAAAGACGATTTATATTTTTTATCGATTTTTTAAAACTAAGGAAACATCAATTTCTCATACTTTATTATTTACGTAAAATACATCGCACGAGTCGGAGGACATCAGATAATCACATATTGTGCACCGAAAACACACGAGAAGACTTTTAAAACCTTTTAATATTAAATTTTTTTAATGAAATTATTTCGATATATTTTTTTTTGTCATTTTCGGAATGAAGTTTCGGAAGCATCTAAAGAGAAAAATGAGAATTGACATCAATATTGTGTAGAACTAACTTTGAAGCAACCTAACCCATGCATCGTCGCCCTGACAAAAGACGATTTATATTTTTTTTTTATTTTCAAAAGTGAAAGAAACATCAATTTCTCAAAAATTTATTTTCGTAAAATACATCGCAGCAGTCCGAGTACGTCAGGTAATGGCCGATTTCTTGTGTTAAACACACGACGAGACTTGCGAACATTTTACTATCCATTTTTCCATTAATTTTTTTCCATTTTTTAATTTTTCGTCATTTTCGGAATTAAGTATCGTGAGCATCTAAAGAGAAGAATGAGAATTAACATCGATTTTGCGTAGAACTAACTTTGAAGAAAATAAACTGATGCTTTGTCGCTCCTGCAAATATCTATTAATATTTAAAATTAATTTTCGAAAAAGGAAGAAACATCAATTTTTCAAAGTCTCATTTTCGTTAAATACATCGCAGCAGTCCGAGTACGTCAGATAATCGCTGACTTTGTGTCTTAAACACACCGCGAGACTTAGGAACATTTTATTAACGATTTTTCCATGAAATAATTTCCGTTTTGAATTTTTTGGCATTTTCGGAATGAAATATCAGAAGCATCTTAAGAGAAAAATGAAAATCTACATAAATTTTGCATAGAACTAACTATGAAGAAAAGTAACCAATGCATCTTTGCTCCAACGAACAACGATTTATATTTTTTATTTATTTTTGAAAATGAAAGAAACGTCCATTTCGCCAACACGAATTTTCTCTTTTTCGTAAAATACATCGCAATGGTCCGACGACGTAGCGATCGAGTACTCGTAATTTATTTTTAAGTTTATATTCGATGAAATCTTTTTTTCGGCAACAGATAATAGATCAGATCGTTTCTCATGAGAATTTGTTGGCCCTTAAAAGGGCCTTTTTTTGAAAGTCGAGTGGCGGAATCGCTTAAGCACGTTCTCCGCGGATACGGCGAGCCAGCTGGATGTCCTTTGGCATGATGGTTACACGCTTGGCGTGGATGGCGCAAAGG
>CANPUZ010000404.1:0-33412 GCA_947579665.1 Sympetrum striolatum
GAATAATTTTACCGAAATTTCAATTTTTTTCCTCTTTTTTTCCCTTAATTTTCCTTATTTTATCGAGATTTGACCATAAAAAGCAAGAAAAACGAATAATTTTAGCGAAATTTCAAATTTTTTCCTATTTTTTTCCTTCATTCTCCTCATTTAACGAGATTTGACCGCAAAAAACCAAGAAAAACGAATAATTTTATCGAAATATCAATTTTTATCCTCTTTTTTCCCTTAATTTTCCTTATTTTATCGAGATTTGCCCGAAAAAAGCAAGAAAAACGAATAATTTTAGAGAAATATCAATTTTTGTTCTCTTATTTCCCTTAATTTTCCTTATTTTATCGAGATTTGAACGAAAAAAGCAAGAAAAACGAATAATTTAAGCGAAATATCAATTTTTATCCTCTTTTTTTCCCTTAATTTTCCTTTTTTTATGGAGATTTGACCGAAAAAAGCAAGAAAAACGAATAATTTTAGCGAAATTTCAATTTTTCCTCTTTTTTTCCATTAATTTTCCTCACTTTATCGAGATTTGACCAAAAAAAGCAAGAAAAACGAATAATTTTAGCGAAATATCATTTTTTTTCCTCTTTTTTCCCTTAATTTTCCTTATTTAATCGAGATTTGACGGAAAAAAGCAAGAAAAACGAATGATTTTAGCGAAATATCAATTTCTATCCTCTTTTTTCCCTTAATTTTCCTTTTTGTATCGAGATTTGACCGAAAAAAGCATGAAAAACGAATAATTTCAGCGAAATTTCAATTTTTTTCCTCATTTTTTCCCTTAATTTTCCTTATTTTATCGAGATTTGACCGAAAAAAGCAAGAAAAACGAATAATTTTTGCGAAATTTCAATTTTTTTCCTCTTTTTTTCCCTTAATTTTCCTTATTTTATCGAGATTTGAACGAAAAAACAAGAAAAATTTTAGCGAAATATCAATTTTTAACCTCTTTAATCCCTTAATTTTCCTCCTTTTATCGAGATTTGACCGAAAAAAGCATGAAAAACGAATAATTTTAGCGAAATTTCAATTCTTATCCTCTTTTTTTCCCTTAATTTCCCTTATTTTATCGAGATTTGACCGAAAAAAGCAAGAAAAACGAATAATTTTAGCGAAATTTCTTTTTTTTTCCTCTTTTATACCTTACTTCTCATCATTTACCGAGATTTAACCGAAAAAAGCAAGAAAAACGAATAATTCTACCGAAATATCAATTTTTACTTCTTTTTTTCCCTTAATTTTCCTTATTTTATCGAGATTTGACCGAAAAAAGCAAGAAAAACGAATAATTTTAGCGAAATTTCAATTTTTTCCTCTTTTTTTCCCTTAATTTTCCTTACTTTATCGAGATTTGACCGAAAAAAGCAAGAAAACGAATAATTTTATCGAAATATAAATTTTTATCCTCTTTTTTTCCCTTAATTTTCCTTATTTTATCGAGATTTGCCCGAAAAAAGCAAGAAAAACGAATAATTTTAGCGAAATATCAATTTCTATTCTCTTTTTTCCCTTAATTTTCCTTATTTTATCGAGCTTTGAACGTAAAAAGCAAGAAAGAAGAATAACTTAAGCGAAATATCAATTTTTATTCTCTTTTTTTCCCTTAATTTTCCTTATTTTATCGAGATTTGACCAAAAAAAGCAAGAAAAACGAATAATTTTAGCGAAATTTCAAATTTTTTTCCTTCATTCTCCTCATTTAACGAGATTTGACCGCAAAAAACCAAGAAAAACGAATAATATTATCGAAATATCAATTTTTATCCTCTTTTTTCCCTTAATTTTCCTTATTTTATCGAGATTTGCCCGAAAAAAGCAAGAAAAACGAATAATTTTAGAGAAATATCAATTTTTGTTCTCTTATTTCCCTTAATTTTCCTTATTATATCGAGATTTGAACGAAAAAAGCAAGAAAAACGAATAATTTAAGCGAAATATCAATTTTTATCCTCTTTTTTTCCATTAATTTTCCTTATTTTATCGAGATTTTACCGAAAAAAGCAAGAAAAACGAATAATTTTAGCGAAATTTCAATTCTTTTCCTCTTTTTTTCCCTTAATTTTCCTTATTTTATCGAGATTTGACCGAAAAAAGCAAGAAAAACGAATAATTTTAGCGAAATTTAAATTTTTTTCCTCTTTTTTAACCTTAATTTTCCTTATTTTATCGAGTTTTGACCAAAAAAAGCAAGAAAAACGAATAATTTAAGCGAAATATCAATTTTTATCCTTTTTTTCCCTTAATTTTCCTCATTTTATCGAGATTTGACCGAAAAAAGCAAGAAAAACGAATAATTTTAGCGAAATTTCAATTTTTTTCCTCTTTTTTTCCCTTAATTTTCCTTATTTTATCGAGAATTGACCGAAAAAAGCAAGAAAAACGAATAATTTTATCGAAATTTCAAATTTTTTCCTCTTTTTTTCTTTCATTCTCCTCATTAAACGAGATTTGACCGCAAAAAACCAAGAAAAACGAATAATATTATCGAAATATCAATTTTTATCCTCTTTATTTCCCTTAATTTTCCTTATTTTATCGAGATTTGCCCGAAAAATGCAAGAAAAACAAATAATTTTAGCGAAATATATTTCTATCCTCTTTTTTACCTTAATTTTCCTTAGTTTATCGAGATTTGAACGAAAAAAGCAAGAAAAACGAATTTATTAATCGAAATATCAATTTTTATCCTCTTTTTTTCCCTTAATTTTCTATATTTTTCGAGATTTGACCGATAAAAGCAAGACAAACGAATAATTTTACCGAAATTTCAATTTTTTTCCTCTTTTTTTCCCTTAATTTTCCTTATTTTATCGAGATTTGACCATAAAAAGCAAGAAAAACGAATAATTTTAGCGAAATTTCAAATTTTTTCCTATTTTTTTCCTTCATTCTCCTCATTTAACGAGATTTGACCGCAAAAAAACCAAGAAAAACGAATAATTTTATCGAAATATCAATTTTTATCCTCTTTTTTCCCTTAATTTTCCTTATTTTATCGAGATTTGCCCGAAAAAAGCAAGAAAAACGAATAATTTTAGAGAAATATCAATTTTTGTTCTCTTATTTCCCTTAATTTTCCTTATTTTATCGAGATTTGAACGAAAAAAGCAAGAAAAACGAATAATTTAAGCGAAATATCAATTTTTATTCTTTTTTTCCCTTAATTTTCCTTATTTTATCGAGATTTGACCGAAAAAAGCAAGAAAAACGAATAATTTTAGCGAAATTTCAATTCTTTTCCTCTTTTTTAACCTTAATTTTCCTTATTTTATCGAGTTTTGACCAAAAAAAGCAAGAAAAACGAATAATTTAAGCGAAATATCAATTTTTATCCTTTTTTTCCCTTAATTTTCCTCATTTTATCGAGATTTGACCGAAAAAAGCAAGAAAAACGAATAATTTTAGCGAAATTTCAATTTTTTTCCTCTTTTTTTCCCTTGATTTTCCTTATTTTATCGAGAATTGACCGAAAAAAGCAAGAAAAACGAATAATTTTATCGAAATTTCAAATTTTTTCCTCTTTTTTTCTTTCATTCTCCTCATTAAACGAGATTTGACCGCAAAAAACCAAGAAAAACGAATAATTTTATCGAAATATCAATTTTTATCCTCTTTTTTTCCCTTAATTTTCCTTATTTTATCGAGATTTGCCCGAAAAATGCAAGGAAAAACAAAGAATTTTAGTGAAATATCAATTTCTATCCCCTTTTTTACCTTAATTTTCCTTATTTTATCGAGATTTGAACGAAAAAAGCAAGAAAAACGAATTATTTAAGCGAAATATCAATTTTTATCCTCTTTTTTTCCCTTAATTTTCCTTATTTTATCGAGATTTGACCGAAAAAAGCAAGAAAAACGAATAATTTTACCGAAATTTCAATTTTTTTCCTCTTTTTTTCCCTTAATTTTCCTTATTTTATCGAGATTTGACCGAAAAAAGCAAGAAAAACGAATAATTTTAACGAAATTTCAATTTTTTTCCTCCTTTTTTCCCTTAATTTTCCTTATTTTGTCGATATTTGACCGAAAAAAGCAAGAAAAACGAATAATTTTAGCGAAATATCAATTTTTATCCTCATTTTTCCCTTAATTTTCCTTATTTTATCGAGATTAGACCGAAAAAAAACAATAAAAACGAATAATTTTAGCGAAATTTCAATTATTTTCATCTTTTTTTCCCTTAATTTTCCTTATTTTATCGAGATTTGACCAAAAAAAGCAAGAAAAACGAATAATTTTAGCGAAATTTCAAATTTTTTCCTCTTTTTTTCCTTCATTCTCCTCATTTAACGAGATTTGACGCGAAAAAACCAAGAAAAACGAATAATTTTATCGAAATATCAATTTTTATCCTCTTTTTTCCCTTAATTTTCCTTGTTTTATTGAGATTTGACCGAAAAAAGCAAGAAAAACGAATAATTTTATCGAAATATCAATTTTTTCCTCTTTTTTTCCCTTAATTTTCCTTATTTTATCGAGATTTGCCCGAAAAATGCAAGAAAAACGAATAATTTTAGCGAAATATCAATTTCTATTCTCTTTTTTCCCTTAATTTTTCTTATTTTATCGAGATTTGAACTAAAAAAGGATGAAAAAAGAATAAATTAAGCGAAATATCAATTTTTATCCTCTTTTTTTCCCTTAATTTTCCTTATTTTATCGAGATTTGACCAAAAAAAGCAAGAAAAACGAATAATTTTAGCGAAATTTCAATTTTTTTCCTCTTTTTTTCCCTTAATTTTCCTTATTTTATCGAGATTTGACCGAAAAAAGCAAGAAAAACGAATAATTTTTGCGAAATTTCAATTTTTTTCCTCTTTTTTTCCCTTAATTTTCCTTATTTTATCGAGATTTGAACGAAAAAACAAGAAAAATATTAGCGAAATATATTTTTAACCTCTTTTTTCCCTTAATTTTCCTTATTTTATCGAGATTTGACCGAAAAAAGCATGAAAAACGAATAATTTTAGCGAAATTTCAATTCTTATCCTCTTTTTTTCCCTTAATTTTCCTTATTTTATCGAGATTTGACCGAAAAAAGCAAGAAAAACGAATAATTTTAGCAAAATTTCAATTCTTTTCCTCTTTTTTTCCCTTAATTTTCCTTATTTTATCGAGATTTGACCGAAAAAAGCAAGAAAAACGAATAATTTTAGCGAAATTTAAATTTTTTTCCTCTTTTTTAACCTTAATTTTCCTTATTTTATCGAGTTTTGACCAAAAAAAGCAAGAAAAACGAATAATTTAAGCGAAATATCAATTTTTATCCTTTTTTTCCCTTAATTTTCCTCATTTTATCGAGATTTGACCGAAAAAAGCAAGAAAAACGAATAATTTTAGCGAAATTTCAATTTTTTTCCTCTTTTTTTCCCTTAATTTTCCTTATTTTATCGAGAATTGACCGAAAAAAGCAAGAAAAACGAATAATTTTAGCGAAATTTCAAATTTTTTCCTCTTTTTTTCTTTCATTCTCCTCATTAAACGAGATTTGACCGCAAAAAACCAAGAAAAACGAATAATTTTATCGAAATATCAATTTTTATCCTCTTTTTTTCCCTTAATTTTCCTCATTTTATCGAGATTAGACCGAAAAAAGCAAGAAAAACGAATAATTTTAGCGAAATTTCAATTTTTTTTCCTCTTTTTTTCCCTTAATTTTCCTTATTTTATCGAGATTTGACCGAAAAAAGCAAGAAAAACGAATAATTTTATCGAAATATCAATTTTTTCCTCGTTTTTTCCCTTATTTTCCTTACTTTATCGAGATTTGACCGAAAAAAGCAAGAAAAACGAATAATTTTATCGAAATATCAATTTTTATCCTCTTTATTTCCCTTAATTTTCCTTATTTTATCGAGATTTGCCCAAAAAATGCAAGAAAAACAAAGAATTTTAGTGAAATATCAATTTCTATCCTCTTTTTTACCTTAATTTTCCTTATTTTATCGAGATTTGAACGAAAAAAGCAAGAAAAACGAATTATTTAAGCGAAATATCAATTTTATCCTCTTTTTTTCCCTTAATTTTCCTTATTTTATCGAGATTTGACCGAAAAAAGCAAGAAAAACGAATAATTTTACCGAAATTTCAATTTTTTTCCTCTTTTTTTCCCTTAATTTTCCTTATTTTATCGAGATTTGACCGAAAAAAGCAAGAAAAACGAATAATTTTAGCGAAATTTCAATTTTTTTCCTCCTTTTTTCCCTTAATTTTCCTTATTTTATCGATATTTGACCGAAAAAAGCAAGAAAAATCGAATAATTTTAGCGAAATATCAATTTTTATCCTCATTTTTCCCTTAATTTTCCTTATTTTATCGAGATTAGACCGAAAAAATAACAATAAAAACGAATAATTTTAGCGAAATTTCAATTATTTTCATCTTTTTTTCCCTTAATTTTCCTTATTTTATCGAGATTTGACCAAAAAAAGCATGAAAAACGAATAATTTTAGCGAAATTTCAAATTTTTTCCTCTTTTTTTCCTTCATTCTCCTCATTTAACGAGATTTGACCGAAAAAACCAAGAAAAACGAATAATTTTATCGAAATTTCAATTTTTATCCTCTTTTTTCCCTTAATTTTCCTTATTTTATCCAGATTTGACCGAAAAAAGCATGAAAAACGAATAATTTTAGCGAAATTTCAATTCTTATCCTCTTTTTTTCCCTTAATTTCCCTTATTTTATCGAGATTTGACCGAAAAAAGCACGAAAAACGAATAATTTTAGCGAAATTTCTTTTTTTTCCTCTTTTTTACCTTACTTCTCATCATTTACCGAGATTTGACCGAAAAAAGCAAGAAAAACGAATAATTTTACCGAAATATCAATTTTTACTTCTTTTTTTCCCTTAATTTTCCTTATTTTATCGAGATTTGACCGAAAAAAGCAATAAAAACGAATAATTTTAGCGAAATTTCAATTTTTTCCTCTTTTTTCCCTTAATTTTCCTTACTTTATCGAGATTTGACCGAAAAAAGCAAGAAAACGAATAATTTTATCGAAATATCAATTTTTATCCTCTTTTTTTCCCTTAATTTTCCTTATTTTATCGAGATTTGCCCAAAAAAAGCAAGAAAAACGAATAATTTTAGCGAAATATCAATTTCTATTCTCTTTTTTACCTTAATTTTCCTTATTTTATCGAGATTAGACCGAAAAAAGCAAGAAAAACGAATAATTTTAGCGAAATTTCAATTTTTTTCATCTTTTTTTCCCTTAATTTTTCTTATTTTATCGTGATTTGACCAAAAAAAGCAAGAAAAACGAATAATTTTAGCGAAATTTCAATTTTTTCCTCTTTTTTTCCCTTAATTTTCCTTATTTTATCGAGATTTGACCAAAAACAGCTAGAAAAACGAATAATTTTAGCGAAATTTCAATTTTTTTCTTCTTTTTTTCCCTTAATTTTCCTCATTTTATCGAGATTTGACCGAAAAAACAAGAAAAACGAAAAATTTTAGCGAAATATCAACTTTAAACCTCTTTTTTCAATTAATTTTCCTTATTTTATCGAGATTTGACCTAAAAAAGGATGAAAAAAGAATAATTTTAGCGAAATTTCAATTTTTTTCCTCTTTTTTCCCTTCATTTTCCTTATTTTATCCAGATTTGACTGAAAAAAGCAAGAAAAACGAATAATTTTAGCGAAATTTCAATTTTTTTCCTCTTTTTTCCCTTAATTTTCCTTATTTTATCGAGAATTGACCGAAAAAAGCAAGAAAAACGAATAATTTTATCGAAATTTCAAATTTTTTCCTCTTTTTTTCTTTCATTCTCCTCATTAAACGAGATTTGACCGCAAAAAACCAAGAAAAACGAATAATTTTATCGAAATATCAATTTTTATCCTCTTTTTTTCCCTTAATTTTCCTCATTTTATCGAGATTAGACCGAAAAAAGCAAGAAAAACGAATAATTTTAGCGAAATTTCAATTTTTTTTCCTCTTTTTTTCCCTTAATTTTTCTTATTTTATCGAGATTTGACCGAAAAAAGCAAGAAAAACGAATAATTTTATCGAAATATCAATTTTTTCCTCGTTTTTTCCCTTATTTTCCTTACTTTATCGAGATTTGACCGAAAAAAGCAAGAAAAACGAATAATTTTATCGAAATATCAATTTTTATCCTCTTTATTTCCCTTAATTTTCCTTATTTTATCGAGATTTGCCCAAAAAATGCAAGAAAAACAAAGAATTTTAGTGAAATATCAATTTCTATCCTCTTTTTTACCTTAATTTTCCTTATTTTATCGAGATTTGAACGAAAAAAGCAAGAAAAACGAATTATTTAAGCGAAATATCAATTTTATCCTCTTTTTTTTCCTTTATTTTCCTTATTTTATCGAGATTTGACCGAAAAAAGCAAGAAAAACGAATAATTTTACCGAAATTTCAATTTTTTTCCTCTTTTTTTCCCTTAATTTTCCTTATTTTATCGAGATTTGACCGAAAAAAGCAAGAAAAACGAATAATTTTAGCGAAATTTCAATTTTTTTCCTCCTTTTTTCCCTTAATTTTCCTTATTTTATCGATATTTGACCGAAAAAAGCAAGAAAAATCGAATAATTTTAGCGAAATATCAATTTTTATCCTCATTTTTCCCTTAATTTTCCTTATTTTATCGAGATTAGACCGAAAAAAACAATAAAAACGAATAATTTTAGCGAAATTTCAATTATTTTCATCTTTTTTTCCCTTAATTTTCCTTATTTTATCGAGATTTGACCAAAAAAAGCATGAAAAACGAATAATTTTAGCGAAATTTCAAATTTTTTCCTCTTTTTTTCCTTCATTCTCCTCATTTAACGAGATTTGACCGAAAAAACCAAGAAAAACGAATAATTTTATCGAAATATCAATTTTTATCCTCTTTTTTCCCTTAATTTTCCTTATTTTATCCAGATTTGACCGAAAAAAGCATGAAAAACGAATAATTTTAGCGAAATTTCAATTCTTATCCTCTTTTTTTCCCTTAATTTCCCTTATTTTATCGAGATTTGACCGAAAAAAGCACGAAAATCGAATAATTTTAGCGAAATTTCTTTTTTTTCCTCTTTTTTACCTTACTTCTCATCATTTACCGAGATTTGACCGAAAAAAGCAAGAAAAACGAATAATTTTACCGAAATATCAATTTTTACTTCTTTTTTTCCCTTAATTTTCCTTATTTTATCGAGATTTGACCGAAAAAAGCAATAAAAACGAATAATTTTAGCGAAATTTCAATTTTTTCCTCTTTTTTTCCCTTAATTTTCCTTACTTTATCGAGATTTGACCGAAAAAAGCAAGAAAACGAATAATTTTATCGAAATATCAATTTTTATCCTCTTTTTTTCCCTTAATTTTCCTTATTTTATCGAGATTTGCCCAAAAAAAGCAAGAAAAACGAATAATTTTAGCGAAATATCAATTTCTATTCTCTTTTTTACCTTAATTTTCCTTATTTTATCGAGATTAGACCGAAAAAAGCAAGAAAAACGAATAATTTTAGCGAAATTTCAATTTTTTTCATCTTTTTTTCCCTTAATTTTTCTTATTTTATCGTGATTTGACCAAAAAAAGCAAGAAAAACGAATAATTTTAGCGAAATTTCAATTTTTTCCTCTTTTTTTCCCTTAATTTTCCTTATTTTATCGAGATTTGACCAAGAACAGCTAGAAAAACGAATAATTTTAGCGAAATTTCAATTTTTTTCTTCTTTTTTCCCTTAATTTTCCTCATTTTATCGAGATTTGACCGAAAAAACAAGAAAAACGAAAAATTTTAGCGAAATATCAACTTTAAACCTCTTTTTTCAATTAATTTTCCTTATTTTATCGAGATTTGACCTAAAAAAGGATGAAAAAAGAATAATTTTAGCGAAATTTCAATTTTTTTCCTCTTTTTTCCCTTCATTTTCCTTATTTTATCCAGATTTGACTGAAAAAAGCAAGAAAAACGAATAATTTTAGCGAAATTTCAATTTTTTTCCTCTTTTTTTCCTTCATTCTCATCATTTAACGAGATTTGACCAAAAAAACAAGAAAAACGAATAATTTTAGCGAAATATCAATTTTTATCCTTTTTTTCCCTTAAATTTTCCTTATTTTATCGAGATTTGACCGAAAAAAGCAAGAAAAACGAATAATTTTAGCGAAATTTCAATTTTTTTCCTCTTTTTTTCCCTTAATTTTCCTTACTTTATTGAGATTTGACCGAAAAAAGCAAGAAAAACGAATAATTTTATCGAAATATCAATTTTTATCCTTTTTTCCCTTAATTTTCCTCATTTTATCGAGATCTGACCGAAAAAAAGCAAGAAAAACGAATAATTTTTGAGAAATTTCAATTTTTTCCTCTTTTTTTCCCTTAATTTTCCTTATTTTATCGAGATTTGACTTAAAAAATCGAAAAACGAATAGTTTTATCGAAATATCAATTTTTACCTCTTTTTTTCCCTTAATTTTCCTTATTTTATCGAGATTTGACTGAAAAAAGCGAAAAACGAATAGTTTTATTGAAATATCAATTTTTACCTCTTTTTTTCCCTTAATTTTCCTTCTTTTATCGAGATTTGACCGAAAAAAGCAAGAAAAACGAATAATTTTATCGAAATTTCAATTTTTTCCCCTTTTTTCCCTTAATTTTCTTTACTTTATCGAGATTTGACCGGAAAAAGCAAGAAAAACGAATAATTTTATCGAAATATCAATTTTTATCCTCTTTTTCTCCCTTAATTTTCCTTATTTTATCGAGATTTGACCGAAAAAAGCAAGAAAAACGAATAATTTTAGCGAAATTTCAATTTTTTTCCTCCTTTTTTCCCTTAATTTTCCTTATTTTATCGAGATCAGACCGAAAAAAGCAAGAAAAACGAATAATTTTAGCGAAATATCAATTTTTATCCTCATTTTTCCCTTAATTTTCCTTATTTTATCGAGATTAGACCGAAAAAAGCAAGAAAAACGAATAATTTTAGCGAAATTTCAATTTTTTTCATCTTTTTTTCCCTTAATTTTCCTTATTTTATCGAGATTTGACCAAAAAAAGCAAGAAAAACGAATAATTTTAGCGAAATTTCAAATTTTTTCCTCTTTTTTTCCTTCATTCTCCTCATTTAACGAGATTTGACGCAAAAAAACCAAGAAAAACGAATAATTTTATCGAAATATCAATTTTTATCCTCTTTTTTTCCCTTAATTATCCTTGTTTTATTGAGATTTGACCGAAAAAAGCAAGAAAAACGAATAATTTTATCGAAATATCAATTTTTTCCTCTTTTTTTCCATTAATTTTCCTTATTTTATCGAGATTTGCCCGAAAAAAGCAAGAAAAACGAATAATTTTAGCGAAATATCAATTTCTATTCTCTTTTTTCCCTTAATTTTCCTTATTTTATCGAGATTAGAACGAAAAAAGCAAGAAAAACGAATAATTTAAGCGAAATATCAATTTTTATCCTCTTTTTTTCCCTTAATTATCCTTATTTTATCGAGATTTGACCGAAAAAAGCAAGAAAAACGAATAATTTTAGCGAAATTTCAATTTTTTTCCCCTTTTTTTCCCTTAATTTTCCTTATTTTATCGAGATTTGACCGAAAAAAGCAAGAAAAATGAATAATTTTAGAGAAATTTCAATTTTTTCCTCTTTTTTCCCCTTAATTTTCCTTATTTTATCGAGATTTGACCGAAAAAAGCAAGAAAAACGAATAATTTTAGCGAAATTTCAATTTTTTTTTTTTTTTTTCCTTAATTTTCCTTATTTTATGGAGATTTAACCGAAAAAAGCAAGAAAAACGAATAATTTTTGCGAAATTTCAATTTTTTTCCTCTTTTTTTCCCTTAATTTTCCTTATTTTATCGAGATTTGAACGAAAAAAGCAAGAAAAACGAATGATTTTAGCGAAATATCAATTTCTATCCTCTTTTTTCACTTAATTTTCCTTATTTTATCGAGATTTGACCGAAAAAAGCAAGAAAAACGAATAATTTAAGCGAAATATCAATTTTTATCCTCTTTTTTTCCCTTAATTTTCCTTATTTTATCGAGATTTGAACGAAAAAAGCAAGAAAAACGAATAATTTAAGCGAAATATCAATTTTTATCCTTTTTTTCCCTTAATTTTCCTTATTTTATCGAGATTTGACCGAAAAAAGCAAGAAAAACGTATAATTTTTGCGAAATTTCAATTTTTTTCCTCTTTTTTTCCCTTAATTTTCCTTATTTTATCGAGATTTGAACGAAAAAACAAGAAAAATTTCAGCGAAATATCAATTTTTAACCTCTTTTTTCCCTTAATTTTCCTTATTTTATCGAGATTTGACCGAAAAAAGCATGAAAAACGAATAATTTTAGCGAAATTTCAATTCTTATCCTCTTTTTTTCCCTTAATTTCCCTTATTTTATCGAGATTTGACCGAAAAAAGCAAGAAAAACGAATAATTTTAGCGAAATTTCTTTTTTTTTCCTCTTTTATACCTTACTTCTCATCATTTACCGAGATTTGACCGAAAAAAGCAAGAAAAACGAATAATTTTACCGAAATATCAATTTTTACTATTTATTTTTTTCCCTTAATTTTCCTTATTTTATCGAGATTTGACCGAAAAAAGCATGAAAAACGAATAATTTTAGCGAAATTTCAAATCTTATCCTCTTTTTTTCCCTTAATTTCCCTTATTTTATCGAGATTTGACCGAAAAAAGCAAGAAAAACGAATAATTTTAGCGAAATTTCTTTTTTTTTCCTCTTTTATACCTTACTTCTCATCATTTACCGAGATTTGACCGAAAAAAGCAAGAAAAACGAATAATTTTACCAAAATATCAATTTTTACTATTTATTTTTTTCCCTTAATTTTCCTTATTTTATCGAGATTTGACCGAAAAAAGCAAGAAAAACGAATAATTTTAGCGAAATTTCAATTTTTTCCTCTTTTTTTCCCTTAATTTTCCTTACTTTATCGAGATTTGACCGAAAAAAGCAAGAAAACGAATAATTTTATCGAAATATCAATTTTTATCCTCTTTTTTTCCCTTAATTTTCCTTATTTTATCGAGATTTGCCCGAAAAAAGTAAGAAAAACGAATAATTTTAGTGAAATATCAATTTCTATTCTCTTTTTTCCCTTAATTTTTCTTATTTTATCGAGATTTGAACGTAAAAAGCAAGAAAGAATAATAACTTAAGCGAAATATCAATTTTTATCCTCTTTTTTTCCCTTAATTTTCCTTATTTTATCGAGATTTGACCGAAAAAAGCAAGAAAAACGAATAATTTTAGCGATATTTCAATTTTTTTCCTCTTTTTTAACCTTAATTTTCCTTATTTTATCGAGATTTGACCAAAAAAAGCAAGAAAAACGAATAATTTAAGCGAAATATCAATTTTTATCCTCTTTTTTTCCCTTAATTTTCCTTATTTTATCGAGATTTGAACGAGAAAAGCAAGAAAAACGAATAATTTAAGCGAAATATCAATTTTTATCCTTTTTTTCCCTTAATTTTCCTCATTTTATCGAGATTTGACCGAAAAAAGCAAGAAAAACGAATAATTTTAGCGAAATTTCAATTTTTTTTCCTCTTTTTTTCCCTTAATTTTCCTTATTTTATCGAGATTTGACCGAAAAAAGCAAGAAAAACGAATAATTTTAGCGATATTTCAATTTTTTTCCTCTTTTTTAACATTAATTTTCCTTATTTTATCGAGATTTGACCAAAAAAGCAAGAAAAACGAATAATTTAAGCGAAATATCAATTTTTATCCTCTTTTTTTCCCTTAATTTTCCTTATTTTATCGAGATTTGACCGAATAAAGCAAGAAAAACGAATTATTTTAGCGAAATTTCAATTTTTTTCCTCTTTTATAACCTTAATTTTCCTTATTTTGTCGAGATTTGACCGAAAAAAGCAAGAAAAACGAATAATTTTAGCGAAATATCAATTTTTATTCTCTTTTTACCCTTAATTTTCCTTATTTTATCGAGATTTGAACGAAAAAAGCAAGAAAAACGAATAATTTAAGCGAAATATCAATTTTTATCCTCTTTTTTTCCCTTAATATTTCCTTATTTTATCGAGATTTGACCGAAAAAAGCATGGAAAACGAATAATTTTAGCGAAATTTCAATTTTTCATCTTTTTTTCCCTTAATTTTCCTTATTTTATCGAGATTTGACCGAAAAAAGCAAGAAAAACGAATAATTTTAGCGAAATTTCAATTTTTTTCCTCTTTTTCAACCTTAATTTTCCTTATTTTATCGAGATTTGACCAAAAAAATCAAGAAAAACGAATAATTTAAGCGAAATATCAATTTTTATCCTTTTTTTCCCTTAATTTTCCTCATTTTATCGAGATTTGACCGAAAAAAGCAAGAAAAACGAATAATTTTAGCGAAATTTCAATTTTTTATTCCTCTTTTTTTCCCTTAATTTTCCTTATTTTATCGAGATTTGACCGAAAAAAGCAAGAAAAACGAATAATTTTAGCGAAATTTCAATTTTTTCCTCTTTCTTTCCCTTAATTTTCCTAACTTTATCGAGATTTGACCGAAAAAAGCAAGAAAAACGAATAATTTTATCGAAATATCAATTTTTATCCTCTTTTTTTCCCTTAATTTTCCTTATTTTATCGAGATTTGCCCGAAAAAAGCAAGGAAAACAAATAATTTTAGCGAAATATATTTCTATCCTCTTTTTTACCTTAATTTTCCTTATTTTATCGAGATTTGAACGAAAAAAGCAAGAAAAACGAATTTATTAATCGAAATATCAATTTTTATCCTCTTTTTTTCCCTTAATTTTCCTTATTTTATCGAGATTTGACCGATAAAAGCAAGACAAACGAATAATTTTACCGAAATTTCAATTTTTTTCCTTAATTTTTTCCCTTAATTTTCCTTATTTTATCGAGATTTGACCAAAAAAAGCAAGAAAAACGAATAATTTTAGCGAAATTTCAAATTTTTTCCTATTTGTTCCTTCATTCTCCTCATTTAACGAGATTTGACCGCAAAAAACCAAGAAAAACGAATAATTTTATCGAAATATCAATTTTTATCCTCTTTTTTTCCCTTAATTTTCCTTATTTTATCGAGATTTGCCCGAAAAAAGCAAGAAAAACGAATAATTTTAGAGAAATATCAATTTTTGTTCTCTTTTTTCCCTTAATTTTCCTTATTTTATCGAGATTTGAACGAAAAAAGCAAGAAAAACGAATAATTTAAGCGAAATATCAATTTCTATCCTCTTTTTTACCATTAATTTTCCTTATTTTATCGAGATTTGACCGAAAAAAGCAAGAAAAACGAATAATTTTAGCGAAATTTCAATTTTTTTCCTCTTTTTTTCCCTTAATTTTCCTTATTTTATCGAGATTTGACCGAAAAAATCAAGAAAAACGAATAATTTTAGCGAAATTTCAATTTTTTCCTCTTTTTTTCCCTTAATTTTCCTTACTTTATCGAGATTTGACCGAAAAAAGCAATAAAAACGAATAATTTTATCGAAATATCAATTTTTATCCTCTTTTTCTCCCTTAATCTTCCTTATTTTATCGAGATTTGCCCGAAAAAAGCAAGAAAAACAAATAATTTTAGCGAAATATCAATTTCTATCCTCTTTTTTACCTTAATTTTCCTTATTTTATCGAGATTTGAACGAAAAAAGCAAGAAAAATGAATTATTTAAGCGAAATATCAATTTTTATCCTCTTTTTTTCCCTTAATTTTCCTTATTTTATCGAGATTTGACCGAAAAAAGCAAGAAAAACGAATAATTTTAGCGAAATTTCAATTTTTTTCCTCTTTTTTTCCCTTAATTTTCCTTATTTTATCGAGATTGAACCGAAAAAAGCAAGATGAACGAATAATTTTAGCGAAATTTCAATTTTTTTCCTCCTTTTTTCCCTTAATTTTCCTTATTTTATCAAGATTTGACCAACAAAAAGCAAGAAAAACGAATAATTTTAGCGAAATATCAATTTTTATCCTCATTTTTCACTTAATTTTCCTTATCTTATCGAGATTGGACCGAAAAAAGGAAGAAAAACGAATAATTTTAGCGAAATTTCAATTTTTTTCCTCTTTTTTTCCCTTAATTTTCCTTATTTTATCGAGATTTGACCAAAAAAAGCAAGAAAAACGAATAATTTTAGCGAAATTTCAAATGTTTTCCTCTTTTTTTCCTTCATTCTCCTCATTTAACGAGATTTGACCGAAAAAAGCAAGAAAAACGAATAATTTTAGCGAAATTTCAATTTTTTTCCTCTTTTTTTCCCTTAATTTTCCTTATTTTATCGAGATTTGACCGAAAAAAGCAAGAAAAACGAATAATTTTAGCGAAATTTCAATTTTTTCCTCTTTTTTTCTATTAATTTTCCTTACTTTATCGAGATTTGACCGAAAAAAGCAAGAAAACGAATAATTTTATCGAAATATCAATTTTTATCCTCTTTTTTTCCCTTAATTTTCCTTATTTTATCGAGATTTGCCCGAAAAAAGCAAGAAAAACGAATAATTTTAGTGAAATATCAATTTCTATTCTCTTTTTTCCCTTAATTTTTCTTATTTTATCGAGATTTGAACGTAAAAAGCAAGAAAGAATAATAACTTAAGCGAAATATCAATTTTTATCCTCTTTTTTTCCCTTAATTTTCCTTATTTTATCGAGATTTGACCGAAAAAAGCAAGAAAAACGAATAATTTTAGCGATATTTCAATTTTTTTCCTCTTTTTTAACCTTAATTTTCCTTATTTTATCGAGATTTGACCAAAAAAAGCAAGAAAAACGAATAATTTAAGCGAAATATCAATTTTTATCCTCTTTTTTTCCCTTAATTTTCCTTATTTTATCGAGATTTGAACGAAAAAAGCAAGAAAAACGATTAATTTAAGCGAAATATCAATTTTTATCCTTTTTTTCCCTTAATTTTCCTCATTTTATCGAGATTTGACCGAAAAAAGCAAGAAAAACGAATAATTTTAGCGAAATTGCAATTTTTTTTCCTCTTTTTTTCCCTTAATTTTCCTTATTTTATCGAGATTTGACCGAAAAAAGCAAGAAAAACGAATAATTTTAGCGATATTTCAATTTTTTTCCTCTTTTTTAACCTTAATTTTCCTTATTTTATCGAGATTTGACCGAAAAAAGCAAGAAAAACGAATAATTTTAGCGATATTTCAATTTTTTTTCCTCTTTTATAACCTTAATTTTCCTTATTTTATCGAGATTTGACCGAAAAAAGCAAGAAAAACGAATAATTTTAGCGAAATATCAATTTTTATTCTCTTTTTACCCTTAATTTTCCTTATTTTATCGAGATTTGAACGAAAAAAGCAAGAAAAACGAATAATTTAAGCGAAATATCAATTTTTATCCTCTTTTTTTCCCTTAATTTTCCTTATTTTATCGAGATTTGACCGAAAAAAGCATGAAAAACGAATAATTTTAGCGAAATTTCAATTTTTTTCATCTTCTTTTCCCTTAATTTTCCTTATTTTATCGAGATTTGACCGAAAAAAGCAAGAAAAACGAATAATTTTAGCGAAATTTCAATTTTTTTCCTCTTTTTCAACCTTAATTTTCCTTATTTTATCGAGATTTGACCAAAAAAATCAAGAAAAACGAATAATTTAAGCGAAATATCAATTTTTATCCTTTTTTTCCCTTAATTTTCCTCATTTTATCGAGATTTGACCGAAAAAAGCAAGAAAAACGAATAATTTTAGCGAAATTTCAATTTTTTATTCCTCTTTTTTTCCCTTAATTTTCCTTATTTTATCGAGATTTGACCGAAAAAAGCAAGAAAAACGAATAATTTTAGCGAAATTTCAATTTTTTCCTCTTTCTTTCCCTTAATTTTCCTTACTTTATCGACATTTGACCGAAAAAAGCAATAAAAACGAATAATTTTATCGAAATATCAATTTTTATCCTCTTTTTCTCCCTTAATCTTCCTTATTTTATCGAGATTTGCCCGAAAAAAGCAAGAAAAACAAATAATTTTAGCGAAATATCAATTTCTATCCTCTTTTTTACCTTAATTTCCTTATTTTATCGAGATTTGAACGAAAAAAGCAAGAAAAACGAATTATTTAAGCGAAATATCAATTTTTATCCTCTTTTTTTCCCTTAATTTTCCTTATTTTATCGAGATTTGACCGAAAAAAGCAAGAAAAACGAATAATTTTAGCGAAATTTCAATTTTTTTCCTCTTTTTTTCCCTTAATTTTCCTTATTTTATCGAGATTGAACCGAAAAAAGCAAGAAGAACGAATAATTTTAGCGAAATTTCAATTTTTTTCCTCCTTTTTTCCCTTAATTTTCCTTATTTTATCAAGATTTGACCAACAAAAAGCAAGAAAAACGAATAATTTTAGCGAAATATCAATTTTTATCCTCATTTTTCACTTAATTTTCCTTATCTTATCGAGATTGGACCGAAAAAAGGAAGAAAAACGAATAATTTTAGCGAAATTTCAATTTTTTTCCTCTTTTTTTCCCTTAATTTTCCTTATTTTATCGAGATTTGACCAAAAAAAGCAAGAAAAACGAATAATTTTAGCGAAATTTCAAATGTTTTCCTCTTTTTTTCCTTCATTCTCCTCATTTAACGAGATTTGACCGAAAAAAGCAAGAAAAACGAATAATTTTAGCGAAATTTCAATTTTTTTCCTCTTTTTTTCCCTTAATTTTCCTTATTTTATCGAGATTTGACCGAAAAAAGCAAGAAAAACGAATAATTTTATAGAAATTTCAAATTTTTTCCTCTTTTTTTCTTTCATTCTCCTCATTAAACGAGATTTGACCGCAAAAAACCAAGAAAAACGAATAATTTTATCGAAATTTCTTTTTTTTTCCTCTTTTATACCTTACTTCTCATCATTTACCGAGATTTGACCGAAAAAAGCAAGAAAAACGAATAATTTTACCAAAATATCAATTTTTACTATTTATTTTTTTCCCTTAATTTTCCTTATTTTATCGAGATTTGACCGAAAAAAGCAAGAAAAACGAATAATTTTAGCGAAATTTCAATTTTTTCCTCTTTTTTTCTATTAATTTTCCTTACTTTATCGAGATTTGACCGAAAAAAGCAAGAAAACGAATAATTTTATCGAAATATCAATTTTTATCCTCTTTTTTTCCCTTAATTTTCCTTATTTTATCGAGATTTGCCCGAAAAAAGCAAGAAAAACGAATAATTTTAGTGAAATATCAATTTCTATTCTCTTTTTTCCCTTAATTTTTCTTATTTTATCGAGATTTGAACGTAAAAAGCAAGAAAGAGTAATAACTTAAGCGAAATATCAATTTTTATCCTCTTTTTTTCCCTTAATTTTCCTTATTTTATCGAGATTTGACCGAAAAAACCAAAAAATTGAATAATTTTAGCGATATTTCAATTTTTTTCCTCTTTTTTAACCTTAATTTTCCTTATTTTATCGAGATTTGACCAAAAAAAGCAAGAAAAACGAATAATTTAAGCGAAATATCAATTTTTATCCTCTTTTTTTCCCTTAATTTTCCTTATTTTATCGAGATTTGAACGAAAAAAGCAAGAAAAACGATTAATTTAAGCGAAATATCAATTTTTATCCTTTTTTTCCCTTAATTTTCCTCATTTTATCGAGATTTGACCGAAAAAAGCAAGAAAAACGAATAATTTTAGCGATATTTCAATTTTTTTCCTCTTTTTTAACCTTAATTTTCCTTATTTTATCGAGATTTGACCAAAAAAAGCAAGAAAAACGAATAATTTAAGCGAAATATCAATTTTTATCCTCTTTTTTTCCCTTAATTTTCCTTATTTTATCGAGATTTGACCGAATAAAGCAAGAAAAACGAATTATTTTAGCGAAATTTCAATTTTTTTCCTCTTTTATAACCTTAATTTTCCTTATTTTATCGAGATTTGACCGAAAAAAGCAAGAAAAACGAATAATTTTAGCGAAATATCAATTTTTATTCTCTTTTTACCCTTAATTTTCCTTATTTTATCGAGATTTGAACGAAAAAAGCAAGAAAAACGAATAATTTAAGCGAAATATCAATTTTTATCCTCTTTTTTCCCTTAATTTTCCTTATTTTATCGAGATTTGACCGAAAAAAGCATGAAAAACGAATAATTTTAGCGAAATTTCAATTTTTTTCATCTTTTTTTCCCTTAATTTTCCTTATTTTATCGAGATTTGACCGAAAAAAGCAAGAAAAACGAATAATTTTAGCGAAATTTCAATTTTTTTCCTCTTTTTCAACCTTAATTTTCCTTATTTTATCGAGATTTGACCAAAAAAATCAAGAAAAACGAATAATTTAAGCGAAATATCAATTTTTATCCTTTTTTTCCCTTAATTTTCCTCATTTTATCGAGATTTGACCGAAAAAAGCAAGAAAAACGAATAATTTTAGCGAAATTTCAATTTTTTTCCTCTTTTTTTCCCTTAATTTTCCTTATTTTATCGAGATTTGACCGAAAAAAGCAAGAAGAACGAATAATTTTAGCGAAATTTCAATTTTTTTCCTCCTTTTTTCCCTTAATTTTCCTTATTTTATCAAGATTTGACCGAAAAAAGCAAGAAAAACGAATAATTTTATCGAAATATCAATTTTTATCCTCTTTTTTTCCCTTAATTTTCCTTATTTTATCGAGATTTGCCCGAAAAAAGCAAGAAAAACAAATAATTTTAGCGAAATATATTTCTATCCTCTTTTTTACCTTAATTTTCCTTATTTTATCGAGATTTGAACGAAAAAAGCAAGAAAAACGAATTTATTAATCGAAATATCAATTTTTATCCTCTTTTTTTCCCTTAATTTTCCTTATTTTATCGAGATTTGACCGATAAAAGCAAGACAAACGAATAATTTTACCGAAATTTCAATTTTTTTCCTTAATTTTTTCCCTTAATTTTCCTTATTTTATCGAGATTTGACCAAAAAAAGCAAGAAAAACGAATAATTTTAGCGAAATTTCAAATTTTTTCCTATTTTTTTCCTTCATTCTCCTCATTTAACGAGATTTGACCGCAAAAAACCAAGAAAAACGAATAATTTTATCGAAATATCAATTTTTATCCTCTTTTTTTCCCTTAATTTTCCTTATTTTATCGAGATTTGCCCGAAAAAAGCAAGAAAAACGAATAATTTTAGAGAAATATCAATTTTTGTTTTCTTTTTTCCCTTAATTTTCCTTATTTTATCGAGATTTGAACGAAAAAAGCAAGAAAAACGAATAATTTAAGCGAAATATCAATTTTTATCCTCTTTTTTTCCCTTAATTTTCCTTATTTTATCGAGATTTGACCGAAAAAAGCAAGAAAAACGAATAATTTTAGCGAAATTTCAATTCTTTTCCTCTTTTTTTCCCTTAATTTTCCTTATTTTATCGAGATTTGACCGAAAAAAGCAAGAAAAACGAATAATTTTAGCGAAATTTAAATTTTTTTCCTCTTTTTTAACCTTAATTTTCCTTATTTTATCGAGTTTTGACCAAAAAAAGCAAGAAAAACGAATAATTTAAGCGAAATATCAATTTTTATCCTTTTTTTCCCTTAATTTTCCTCATTTTATCGAAATTTGACCGAAAAAAGCAAGAAAAACGAATAATTTTAGCGAAATTTCAATTTTTTTCCTCTTTTTATCCCTTAATTTTCCTTATTTTATCGAGATTTGACCGAAAAAATCAAGAAAAACGAATAATTTTAGCGAAATTTCAATTTTTTTCTCTTTTTTTCCCTTAATTTTCCTTACTTTATCGAGATTTGACCGAAAAAAGCAATAAAAACGAATAATTTTATCGAAATATCAATTTTTATCCTCTTTTTCTCCCTTAATCTTCCTTATTTTATCGAGATTTGACCGAAAAAAGCAAGAAAAACAAATAATTTTAGCGAAATATCAATTTCTATCCTCTTTTTTACCTAAATTTTCCTTATTTTATCGAGATTTGAACGAAAAAGCAAGAAAAACGAATTATTTAAGCGAAATATCAATTTTTATCCTCTTTTTTTCCCTTAATTTTCCTTATTTTATCGAGATTTGACCGAAAAAAGCAAGAAAAACGAATAATTTTAGCGATATTTCAATTTTTTTCCTCTTTTTTTCCCTTAATTTTCCTTATTTTATCGAGATTTGACCGAAAAAAGCAAGAAAAACGAATAATTTTAGCGAAATTTCAATTTTTTTCCTCTTTTTTTCCCTTAATTTTCCTTATTTTATCGAGATTTGACCGAAAAAAGCAAGAAGAACGAATAATTTTAGCGAAATTTCAATTTTTTTCCTCCTTTTTTCCCTTAATTTTCCTTATTTTATCAAGATTTGACCAAAAAAAGCAAGAAAAACGAATAATTTTAGCGAAATATCAATTTTTATCCTCATTTTTCACTTAATTTTCCTTATCTTATCGAGATTGGACCGAAAAAAGGAAGAAAAACGAATAATTTTAGCGAAATTTCAATTTTTTTCCTCTTTTTTTCCCTTAATTTTCCTTATTTTATCGAGATTTGACCAAAAAAAGCAAGAAAAACGAATAATTTTAGCGAAATTTCAAATTTTTTCCCCTTTTTTTCCTTCATTCTCCTCATTTAACGAGATTTGACCGAAAAAAGCAAGAAAAACGAATAATTTTAGCGAAATTTCAATTTTTTTCCTCTTTTTCAACCTTAATTTTCCTTATTTTATCGAGATTTGACCAAAAAAATCAAGAAAAACGAATAATTTAAGCGAAATATCAATTTTTATCCTTTTTTTCCCTTAATTTTCCTCATTTTATCGAGGTTTGACCGAAAAAAAGCCAAAAAAACGAATAATTTTAGCGAAATTTCAATTTTTTATTCCTCTTTTTTTCCCTTAATTTTCCTTATTTTATCGAGATTTGACCGAAAAAAGCAAGAAAAACGAATAATTTTAGCGAAATTTCAATTTTTTCCTCTTTCTTTCCCTTAATTTTCCTTACTTTATCGACATTTGACCGAAAAAAGCAAGAAAAACGAATAATTTTATCGAAATATCAATTTTTATCCTCTTTTTTTCCCTTAATTTTCCTTATTTTATCGAGATTTGCCCGAAAAAAGCAAGAAAAACAAATAATTTTAGCGAAATATATTTCTATCCTCTTTTTTACCTTAATTTTCCTTATTTTATCGAGATTTGAACGAAAAAAGCAAGAAAAACGAATTTATTAATCGAAATATCAATTTTTATCCTCTTTTTTTCCCTTAATTTTCCTTATTTTATCGAGATTTGACCGATAAAAGCAAGACAAACGAATAATTTTACCGAAATTTCAATTTTTTTCCTTAATTTTTTCCCTTAATTTTCCTTATTTTATCGAGATTTGACCAAAAAAAGCAAGAAAAACGAATAATTTTAGCGAAATTTCAAATTTTTTCCTATTTTTTTCCTTCATTCTCCTCATTTAACGAGATTTGACCGCAAAAAACCAAGAAAAACGAATAATTTTATCGAAATATCAATTTTTATCCTCTTTTTTTCCCTTAATTTTCCTTATTTTATCGAGATTTGCCCGAAAAAAGCAAGAAAAACGAATAATTTTAGAGAAATATCAATTTTTGTTTTCTTTTTTCCCTTAATTTTCCTTATTTTATCGAGATTTGAACGAAAAAAGCAAGAAAAACGAATAATTTAAGCGAAATATCAATTTTTATCCTCTTTTTTTCCCTTAATTTTCCTTATTTTATCGAGATTTGACCGAAAAAAGCAAGAAAAACGAATAATTTTAGCGAAATTTCAATTCTTTTCCTCTTTTTTTCCCTTAATTTTCCTTATTTTATCGAGATTTGACCGAAAAAAGCAAGAAAAACGAATAATTTTAGCGAAATTTAAATTTTTTTCCTCTTTTTTAACCTTAATTTTCCTTATTTTATCGAGTTTTGACCAAAAAAAGCAAGAAAAACGAATAATTTAAGCGAAATATCAATTTTTATCCTTTTTTTCCCTTAATTTTCCTCATTTTATCGAAATTTGACCGAAAAAAGCAAGAAAAACGAATAATTTTAGCGAAATTTCAATTTTTTTCCTCTTTTTATCCCTTAATTTTCCTTATTTTATCGAGATTTGACCGAAAAAATCAAGAAAAACGAATAATTTTAGCGAAATTTCAATTTTTTTCTCTTTTTTTCCCTTAATTTTCCTTACTTTATCGAGATTTGACCGAAAAAAGCAATAAAAACGAATAATTTTATCGAAATATCAATTTTTATCCTCTTTTTCTCCCTTAATCTTCCTTATTTTATCGAGATTTGACCGAAAAAAAGCAAGAAAAACAAATAATTTTAGCGAAATATCAATTTCTATCCTCTTTTTTACCTAAATTTTCCTTATTTTATCGAGATTTGAACGAAAAAGCAAGAAAAACGAATTATTTAAGCGAAATATCAATTTTTATCCTCTTTTTTTCCCTTAATTTTCCTTATTTTATCGAGATTTGACCGAAAAAAGCAAGAAAAACGAATAATTTTAGCGATATTTCAATTTTTTTCCTCTTTTTTTCCCTTAATTTTCCTTATTTTATCGAGATTTGACCGAAAAAAGCAAGAAAAACGAATAATTTTAGCGAAATTTCAATTTTTTTCCTCTTTTTTTCCCTTAATTTTCCTTATTTTATCGAGATTTGACCGAAAAAAGCAAGAAGAACGAATAATTTTAGCGAAATTTCAATTTTTTTCCTCCTTTTTTCCCTTAATTTTCCTTATTTTATCAAGATTTGACCAAAAAAAGCAAGAAAAACGAATAATTTTAGCGAAATATCAATTTTTATCCTCATTTTTCACTTAATTTTCCTTATCTTATCGAGATTGGACCGAAAAAAGGAAGAAAAACGAATAATTTTAGCGAAATTTCAATTTTTTTCCTCTTTTTTTCCCTTAATTTTCCTTATTTTATCGAGATTTGACCAAAAAAAGCAAGAAAAACGAATAATTTTAGCGAAATTTCAAATTTTTTCCCCTTTTTTTCCTTCATTCTCCTCATTTAACGAGATTTGACCGAAAAAAGCAAGAAAAACGAATAATTTTAGCGAAATTTCAATTTTTTTCCTCTTTTTCAACCTTAATTTTCCTTATTTTATCGAGATTTGACCAAAAAAATCAAGAAAAACGAATAATTTAAGCGAAATATCAATTTTTATCCTTTTTTTCCCTTAATTTTCCTCATTTTATCGAGGTTTGACCGAAAAAAGCCAAAAAAACGAATAATTTTAGCGAAATTTCAATTTTTTATTCCTCTTTTTTTCCCTTAATTTTCCTTATTTTATCGAGATTTGACCGAAAAAAGCAAGAAAAACGAATAATTTTAGCGAAATTTCAATTTTTTCCTCTTTCTTTCCCTTAATTTTCCTTACTTTATCGACATTTGACCGAAAAAAGCAAGAAAAACGAATAATTTTATCGAAATATCAATTTTTATCCTCTTTTTTTCCCTTAATTTTCCTTATTTTATCGAGATTTGCCCGAAAAAAGCAAGAAAAACAAATAATTTTAGCGAAATATATTTCTATCCTCTTTTTTACCTTAATTTTCCTTATTTTATCGAGATTTGAACGAAAAAAGCAAGAAAAACGAATTTATTAATCGAAATATCAATTTTTATCCTCTTTTTTTCCCTTAATTTTCCTTATTTTATCGAGATTTGACCGATAAAAGCAAGACAAACGAATAATTTTACCGAAATTTCAATTTTTTTCCTTAATTTTTTCCCTTAATTTTCCTTATTTTATCGAGATTTGACCAAAAAAAGCAAGAAAAACGAATAATTTTAGCGAAATTTCAAATTTTTTCCTATTTTTTTCCTTCATTCTCCTCATTTAACGAGATTTGACCGCAAAAAACCAAGAAAAACGAATAATTTTATCGAAATATCAATTTTTATCCTCTTTTTTTCCCTTAATTTTCCTTATTTTATCGAGATTTGCCCGAAAAAAGCAAGAAAAACGAATAATTTTAGAGAAATATCAATTTCTGTACTCTTTTTTCCCTTAATTTTCCTTATTTTATCGAGATTTGAACGAAAAAAGCAAGAAAAACGAATAATTTAAGCGAAATATCAATTTTTATCCTCTTTTTTTCCCTTAATTTTCCTTATTTTATCGAGATTTGACCGAAAAAAGCAAGAAAAACGAATAATTTTAGCGAAATTTCAATTCTTTTCCTCTTTTTTTCCCTTAATTTTCCTTATTTTATCGAGATTTGACCGAAAAAAGCAAGAAAAACGAATAATTTTAGCGAAATTTAAATTTTTTTCCTCTTTTTTAACCTTAATTTTCCTTATTTTATCGAGTTTTGACCAAAAAAAGCAAGAAAAACGAATAATTTAAGCGAAATATCAATTTTTATCCTTTTTTTCCCTTAATTTTCCTCATTTTATCGAGATTTGACCGAAAAAAGCAAGAAAAACGAATAATTTTAGCGAAATTTCAATTTTTTTCCTCTTTTTATCCCTTAATTTTCCTTATTTTATCGAGATTTGACCGAAAAAATCAAGAAAAACGAATAATTTTAGCGAAATTTCAATTTTTTTCTCTTTTTTTCCCTTAATTTTCCTTACTTTATCGAGATTTGACCGAAAAAAGCAATAACAACGAATAATATTATCGAAATATCAATTTTTATCCTCTTTTTCTCCCTTAATCTTCCTTATTTTATCGAGATTTGCCCGAAAAAAGCAAGAAAAACAAATAATTTTAGCGAAATATCAATTTCTATCCTCTTTTTTACCTTAATTTTCCTTATTTTATCGAGATTTGAACGAAAAAGCAAGAAAAACGAATTATTTAAGCGAAATATCAATTTTTATCCTCTTTTTTTCCCTTAATTTTCCTTATTTTATCGAGATTTGACCGAAAAAAGCAAGAAAAACGAATAATTTTAGCGATATTTCAATTTTTTTCCTATTTTTTTCCCTTAATTTTCCTTATTTTATCGAGATTTGACCGAAAAAAGCAAGAAAAACGAATAATTTTAGCGAAATTTCAATTTTTTTCCTCTTTTTTTCCCTTAATTTTCCTTATTTTATCGAGATTTGACCGAAAAAAGCAAGAAGAACGAATAATTTTAGCGAAATTTCAATTTTTTTCCTCCTTTTTTCCCTTAATTTTCCTTATTTTATCAAGATTTGACCAAAAAAAGCAAGAAAAACGAATAATTTTAGCGAAATATCAATTTTTATCCTCATTTTTCACTTAATTTTCCTTATCTTATCGAGATTGGACCGAAAAAAGGAAGAAAAACGAATAATTTTAGCGAAATTTCAATTTTTTTCCTCTTTTTTTCCCTTAATTTTCCTTATTTTATCGAGATTTGACCAAAAAAAGCAAGAAAAACGAATAATTTTAGCGAAATTTCAAATTTTTTCCCCTTTTTTTCCTTCATTCTCCTCATTTAACGAGATTTGACCGAAAAAAGCAAGAAAAACGAATAATTTTAGCGAAATTTCAATTTTTTTCCTCTTTTTTTTCCCTTAATTTTCCTTATTTTATCGAGATTTGACCGAAAAAAAGCAAGAAAAACGAATAATTTTTTAGAAATTTCAAATTTTTTCCTCTTTTTTTCTTTCATTCTCCTCATTAAACGAGATTTGACCGCAAAAAAACCAAGAAAAACGAATAATTTTATCGAAATATCAATTTTTATCCTCTTTTTTTCCCTTAATTTTCCTCATTTTATCGAGATTTGACCGAAAAAAGCAAGAAAAACGAATAATTTTATCGAAATATCAATTTTTTCCTCTTTTTTTCCCTTAATTTTCCTTACTTTATCGAGATTTGACCGAAAAAAGCAAGAAAAACGAATAATTTTATCGAAATATCGATTTTTATCCTCTTTTTTTCCCTTAATTTTCCTTATTTTATCGAGATTTGACCGAAAAAAGCATGAAAAACGAATAATTTTAGCGAAATTTCAATTCTTATCCTCTTTTTTCCCCTTAATTTCCCTTATTTTATCGAGATTTGACCAAAAAAGCAAGAAAAACGAATAATTTTAGAGAAATTTCTTTTTTTTTCCTCTTTTATACCTTACTTCTCATCATTTACCGAGATTTGACCGAAAAAAGCAAGAAAAACGAATAATTATACCGAAATATCAATTTTTACTTCTTTTTTCCGCTTAATTTTCCTTATTTTATCGAGATTTGACCGAAAAAAGCAAGAAAAACGAATAATTTTAGCGAAATTTCAATTTTCTCCTCTTTTTTTCCCTTAATTTTCCTTACTTTATCGAGATTTGACCGAAAAAAAGCAAGAAAACGAATAATTTTATCGAAATATCAATTTTTATCCTCTTTTTTTTCCCTTAATTTTCCTTATTTTATCGAGATTTGCCCGAAAAAAGCAAGAAAAACGAATAATTTTAGCGAAATATCAATTTTTTTTTTCTTTTTTTCCCTTAATTTTCCTTATTTTATCGAGATTTGCTGGAAAAAAGCAAGAAAAACGAATAATTTTAGCGAAATTTCAATTTTTTTCCTCTTTTTTCCCTTAATTTTCCTTATTTTATGGAGATTTGACCGAAAAAAGCAAGAAAAACGATAATTTTAGCGAAATTTCAATTTTTCCTCTTTTTTTCCATTAATTTTCCTCACTTTATCGAGATTTGACCGAAAAAAGCAAGAAAAACGAATAATTTTATCGAAATATCATTTTTTTTTCCTCTTTTTTTCCCTTAATTTTCCTTATTTTATCGAGATTTGACGGAAAAAAGCAAGAAAAACGAATGATTTTAGCGAAATATCAATTTCTATCCTCTTTTTTCCCTTAATTTTCCTTTTTTTATCGAGATTTGACCGATAAAAGCAAGAAAAACGAATAATTTTAGCGAAATTTCAATTTTTTTCCTCTTTTTTTCCCTTAATTTTCCTTATTTTATCGAGATTTGACCAAAAAAAGCAAGAAAAACGAATAATTTTTGCGAAATTTCAATTTTTTTCCTCTTTTTTTTCCTTAATTTTCCTTATTTTATCGAGATTTGAACGAAAAAACAAGAAAAATTTTAGCGAAATATATTTTTAACCTCTTTTTTCCCTTAATTTTCCTTATTTTATCGAGATTTGACCGAAAAAAGCAAGAAAAACGAATAATTTTAGCGAAATTTCTTTTTTTTTCCTCTTTTATACCTTACATCTCATCATTTACCGAGATTTGACCGAAAAAAGCAAGAAAAACGAATAATTTTAGCGAAATTTCAATTTTTTTCCTCCTTTTTTCCCTTAATTTTCCTTATTTTATCGAGATTTGACCGAAAAAAGCAAGAAAAACGAATAATTTTAGCGAAATTTCAATTTTTTCCTCTTTTTTTCCCTTAATTTTCCTTACTTTATCGAGATTTGAACGAAAAAAAACAAGAAAAATTTTGGCGAAATATATTTTTAACCTCTTTTTTCCCTTAATTTTCCTTATTTTATCGAGATTTGACCGAAAAAAAGCATGAAAAACGAATAATTTTAGCGAAATTTCAATTCTTATCCTCTTTTTTTCCCTTAATTTCCCTTATTTTATCGAGATTTGACCGAAAAAAGCAAGAAAAACGAATAATTTTAGCGAAATTTCTTTTTTTTCCTCTTTTATACCTTACTTCTCATCATTTACCGAGATTTGACCGAAAAAAGCAAGAAAAAACGAATAATTTTACCGAAATATCAATTTTTACTATTTATTTTTTTCCCTTAATTTTCCTTATTTTATCGAGATTTGACCGAAAAAAAGCAAGAAAAACGAATAATTTTAGCGAAATTTCAATTTTTTCCTCTTTTTTTCCCTTACTTTTCCTTACTTTATCGAGATTTGACCGAAAAAAGCAAGAAAACGAATAATTTTATCGAAATATCAATTTTTATCCTCTTTTTTTCCCTTAATTTTCCTTATTTTATCGAGATTTGCCCGAAAAAAGCAAGAAAAACGAATAATTTTAGCAAAATATCAATTTCTATTCTCTTTTTTCCCTTAATTTCCCTTATTTTATCGAGATTTGAACGAAAAAAGCAAGAAAGAAGAATAATTAAAGCGAAATATCAATTTTTATCCTCTTTTTTTCCCTTAATTTTCCTTATTTTATCGAGATTTGACCGAAAAAAGCAAGAAAAACGAACAATTTTAGCGAAATTTCAATTTTTTTCATCTTTTTTTCCCTTAATTTTCCTTATTTTATCGAGATTTGACCGAAAAAAGCAAGAAAAACGAATAATTTTAGCGAAATTTCAAATTTTTTCCTCTTTTTTAACCTTAATTTTCCTTATTTTATCGAGATTTGACCAAAAAAAGCAAGAAAAACGAATAATTTAAGCGAAATATCAAATTTTATCCTTTTTTTCCCTTAATTTTCCTCATTTTATCGAGATTTGACCGAAAAAAGCAAGAAAACCGAATAATTTTAGCGAAATTTCAATATTTTTCCTCTTTTTTTCCCTTAATTTTCCTTATTTTATCGAGATTTGACCAAAAAAAGCAAGAAAAACGAATAATTTTAGCGAAATTTCAAATTTATTCCTCTTTTTTTCCTTCATGCTCCTCATTTAACGAGATTTGACCGAAAAAACCAAGAAAAACGAATAATTTTAGCGAAATTTCAATTTTTTTCCTCTTTTTTTCCCTTAATTTTCCTTATTTTATCGAGATTTGACCGCAAAAAGCAAGAAAAACGAATAAATTTTGCGAAATATCAATTTCTATCCTCTTTTTTCCCTTTATTTTACTTATTTTATCGAGATTTGAACGAAAAAAGCAAGAAAAACGCATAATTTAAGCGAAATATCAATTTTTAACCTCTTTTTTTCCCTTAATTTTCCTTATTTAATCGAGATTTGACCGAAAAAAGCAAGAAAAACGAATAATTTTAGCGAAATTTCAATTTTTTTCCTCTTTTTTTTCCCTTAATTTTCCTTATTTTATCGAAATTTGACCGAAAAAAGCAAGAAAAACGAATAATTTTAGCGAAATTTCAGTTTTTTTCCTCTTTTTTTCCCTTAATTTTCCTTATTTTATCGAGATGTGACCAAAAAAAGCAAGAAAAACGAATAATTTTAGCGAAATATCAATTTTTATCCTATTTTTTCCCTTAATTTTCCTTATTTTATAGAGGTTTGACCGAAAAAAGGAAAAAAAAACGAATAATTTTATCGAAATTTCAAATTTTTCCTCTTTTTTTCTTTCATTCTCCTCATTTAACGAGATTTGACCGCAAAAAACCAAGAAAACCGAATAATTTTATCGAAATATCAATTTTTATCCTATTTTTTCCCTTAATTTTCCTTATTTTATAGAGATTTGACCGAAAAAAGGAAGAAAAACGAATAATTTTAGCGAAATTTCAATTTTTTTCCTCTTTTTTTCCCTTAATTTTCCTTATTTTATCGAGATTTGACCGAAAACAGCAAGAAAAACGAATAATTTTATCGAAATTTAAAATTTTTCCTCTTTTTTTCTTTCATTCTCCTCATTTAACGAGATTTGACCGCAAAAAACCAAGAAAACCGAATAATTTTATCGAAATATCAATTTTTATCCTATTTTTTCCCTTAATTTTCCTTATTTTATAGAGATTTGACCGAAAAAAAGGAAGAAAAACGAATAATTTTAGCGAAATTTCAATTTTTTTCCTCTTTTTTTCCCTTAATTTTCCTTAATTTATCGAGATTTGACCGAAAAAAAGCAAGAAAAACGAATAATTTTATCGAAATATCAATCTTTATCCTTTTTTTCCCTTATTTTTCCTCATTTTATCGAGATTTGACCGAAAAAAGCAAGAAAAACGAATAATTTAGCGAAATTTCAATTTTTTTTCCTCTTTTTTTTCCCTTAATTTTCCCTTTTTTATCGAGATTTGACCGAAAATAAGCAAGAAAAACGAATAATTTTATCGAAATATCAATTTTTTTCCTCTTTTTTTCCCTTTATTTTCCTCATTTAATCGAGATTTGACCGAAAAAAAGCAAGAAAAACGAATAATTTTAGCGAAATTTCAATTTTTTTACTCTTTTTTTCCCTTAATTTTCCTTATTTTATCGAGATTTGACCGAAAAAAGCAAGAAAAACGAATAATTTTAGCGAAATTTCAATTTTTTTTCCTCTTTTTTTCCCTTAATTTTCCTTATTTTATCGAGATTTGACCGTAAAAAAGCAAGAAGAACGAATAATTTTAGCGAAATTTCAATTTTTTTCCTCCTTTTTTTCCTTAATTTTTCCTTATTTTATCGAGATTTGACCAAAAAAAAGCAAGAAAAACGAATAGATTTAGCGAAATATAAATTTTGATCCTCATTTTTCACTTAATTTTCCTTATCTTATCGAGATTGGACCGAAAAAAGCAAGAAAAACGAATAATTTTAGCAAAATTTCAATTTTTTTCCTCTTTTTTTTCCCTTAATTTTCCTTATTTTATCGAGATTTGACCAAAAAAAGCAAGAAAAACGAATAATTTTTAGCGAAATTTCGAATTTTTTTCCTCTTTTTTTCCTTCATTCTCCTCATTTAACGAGATTTGACCGAAAAAAGCAAGAAAAACGAATAATTTAAGCGAAATTTCAATTTTTTTCTTCTTTTTTTTTCCCTTAATTTTCCTTATTTTATCGAGATTTGACCGAAAAAAAGCAAGAAGAACGAATAATTTTAGCGAAATTTAATTTTTTTTCCTCCTTTTCTCCCTTAATTTTCCTTATTTTATCGAGATTTGACCAAAAAAAGCAAGAAAAACGAATAATTTTAGCGAAATATCAATTTTTATCCTCATTTTTCCCTTAATTTTCCTTATTTTATCGAGATTAGACCGAAAAAAGCAAGAAAAACGAATAATTTTAGCGAAATTTCAATTTTTTCTTCTTTTTTTCCCTTAATTTTCCTTATTTTATCGAGATTTGACCAAAAAAAGCAAGAAAAAACGAATAATTTTAGCGAAATTTCAAATTTATTCCTCTTTTTTTCCTTCATTCTCCTCATTTAACGAATTTGACAAAAAAAACCAAGAAAAACGAATAATTTTATCGAAATATCAATTTTTATCCTCTTTTTTTTCCCTTAATTTTCCTTATTTTATCGAGATTTGACCGAAAAAAGCAAGAAAAACGAATAATTTAAGCGAAATTTCAATTTTTTTCCTCTTTTTTTCTCTTAATTTTCATTATTTTATCGAGATTTGACCGAAAAAAGCAAGAAAAACGAATAATTTTAGCGAAATTTCAATTTTTTTTCCTCTTTTTTTTCCTTAATTTTCCTTATTTTATCGAGATTTGACCGTAAAAAGCAAGAAAAACGAATAATTTTTGCGAAATATCAATTTCTATCCTCTTTTTTCCCTTTATTTTACTTATTTTATCGAGATTTGAACGAAAAAAGCAAGAAAAACACATAATTTAAACGAAATATCAATTTTTAACCTCTTTTTTTCCCTTTATTTTCCTTATTTTATCGAGATTTGACCGAAAAAAA